>RJWT010041580.1:0-12306 GCA_004365215.1 Cuniculus paca
AGCCAGAAGAAAGGATTTTGAGTGTTTCCAAAACAAAGAAATGAGAAAGGGGACAATGGATGTACTAATTACCCTGACTAATCATCACACATCATATGGATCAACACAAATGTCACAGTGTATCCCATACATGTGTACAATCATTGCATGTCAATCAAAGTATTACACAAATAGAGACAAAGCAAAGGAATTCTAAAGGTTGCCTTTCAAAGCACCTCAGAAATGCTTGCTTTGGCTAAGAGCACAGTCACCTAGAGTATTTTTCATTTAATTCCAAGTGCCACACAGCACAGGGATCGAGCGTCTTTGTTAACATTTCTGTGTCAGATTAATTTGGTTTTATTTCATCATCTGAGAATATGTGTGAGCAGGAGATCTGTAAATCCCTAGCACTGACTGGTATTACTCAGAGTTCTTAGGCTTCCCAAGGCTGCCCCAGCCCCCAACACTGTTTCCTTCTCCACTTCTGAAGAGAGGAGTCTCGCATACGATTGGGTAGTGAAAGGACTGTACAGGCAAGTGTCACCCAGCGGCAAAGGAAGGGCTGAAGGGAGAAGAGGGACATTGCGCCTGTAGACATCTGTAGCACTCTTCTGTTTGACGTGGAAGTTTTCCTTCTCTCTGTTACTGTGGGTTGGATGGGGTGTGAATGACACTCTCTGAGGTCTGTATCCCTGAAGTAGGGTTCCCTGCTTCCCAGGGCTGTGGCTGCTTTCATTCCTCTACAGAATGGCCCCCTCTTGAAGGAACCCCCTGTGAAGTTGACTTCTTTCCTGTGCTGGCAACTCCTGGCCAGGGTGAGGGGTCAGGAACCAGAGCTTCCCTAGACCGTATGGGTATTGTCCAGACACGGCAGAGGGAGGTTTCTCCCCCCAGCCCTTTTCCTGCCACCCACTTCTGTTTCCCTTCCTTTTCTCCAAGTTCCCAGTGGTTTGAAAGTCAATTTATGTCCATCTTGAGTCAGCTGAGCTGAAAGGAGAGGAAGCAGCATGCAGGACAGGCTACAGGATTTTCAGGGCCCACTGTAAAATGGAAATTCAAGGCCCCTTGTTCAGACAGTATTAAGAATTGCAGGGCAGTGAGGCAGAGTATCAAACCAAGCTCTGGGCTCTTCTGAGTGGGGACCCTGTGCTGTACACCTGAGGGGCCAGCCCTGTCATAGAGCAATTCTGCTGTCTCTTTTCAAGCACTTCTTTGATTTCCTTCCCACTCCGTGAATCCCTAAAGTGCTTCGCTTCCAAAGCATTGTTCCCTCCTGCAGAAAGAAGTTCACTGGCTCCTACAGTGGAGGCGCCCTCAGGGTCTCTTTGCCATTCTTTATTCCCTGTGCTGTTTACTCTTGGACTTCCAGCATGAATTATGTTTATATATTTTCAACTGTTCTGGAGTAAAGGTGCTAAAACACGTAGGAAGTTATCTGCCTAAAAAAATCCATACCTGTCCAGTCCAACCTCTTCCTCCCTGCACCTCATCCATTCTGGTCCAGCGGTAATGGTACAGCCAGGAAGGCAATGCTCCTGATGTGAGGGTTTTGAGATTTGAAGGCTAAGGGGCAAGTCTGCTTTTCCAAGGGCCTGGATTTCTTGTCTGAGGATCTAGAGAATTCTCTGTGGTTCTAGTACACAGAAACTGTACCAAGCAATGCGGCCTGGGCCCAATGATGCCATCCTAGCTGGATGTGTCAGACCTTTCTTCAAGGACAGCTGTCTCCTGCTCTACCCCATGACAGTGCACCACACCCCATCCCAAAGGTGTGCAATGCCAGCTTGATGGCTCAGAAACTCTATTTTGCCTCTTCCCTAAGGGTTGATTAGGCTCTGGATGTCTGGTCCACATCAGCAGATCCCACGAGACAATGTGAAGTGGAAGGCCAGCTTTGAAACCATACACAGTTTCTACTTCCCAATGGGAGAATGGGCCTGGCACAGGAATTGGACTGGTCATCTGCAAAGAGCATTTTTTTCTGCTGGTCACATCCTCTTTGGAGGTCACTCCATAGGTGAGGAGGCCAGTTAGAATGTTATATATTATTAGACAGAAAGAATTGGACCTTGAAGGGTATTTTTATCAAATTTCCATGAACTTTCTCTATCCTTAAACATCTCTGAAACAATGATGGGTGTCAGTCACTAGGATACAAACTCCCCTTGTCTCCTGGAAAGTGCCAGAAGTAAACTGCCAGGTGATTCCTCTCCGGCTTTGACATCGCGACATTTCTCAATGGGAGATGGCCTGGCACAGGAATTAGACTGATCATCCTCAAAAGTCACAAAGCCCTGGGAAGTATTCTCGAATCCCTGAAAAGCATCATCTTGTTGGGGGTCCTTACTATACCACCATTCATTTTGTCAAAAGACTTTCAGAGCATGTCTGAGTTTGCAGATTATTCAACAGGCTTCTCGTGTTTTTAAGCACCTTGGGAGTGAATCAGCTCCAGATGGTATCATGGACCTGGTCTCCCATCTGTGTTGTGCCAGATTCTTGGAAATCTGGCCCTCAGTGAAGGTTGTTGGGATTTGGAAGTTAGGAGAGGGATGGAGGCCAGTTGCTCATTGCTCTGCATTTCAAAGCCATCAGAGAAAAATGGCTGGCTGGTCACACACACAGCAATGTTGGAGAACAAGCCCAGAGAACTCATCTCGAGCCTGGTCATGGTGCGAGGGAAGAGCTGCTCTCTTTCCGGGCTTGACGAGGCAGGCCTTACTGCCGCCACTCTGCAGCAGTCAGCTCTCTCTCCTTTACCCAAGAACTTGCACCAAGGGAGACTTTTTGTGACAGATTCTAATTTCTTGGGATTCTCACCATTAAAATTTTCTTCTAAAATAAATCCTTTCCCTATTGTAGCATGAAATGGCTCACTCTGGCCCTGTGTTCAGTGGAAACAGCTGTCTCCAACAAGCCGAAATGTTCTCTCTCTATGGGGTTAGGTATTAACAATAGGATGGAAAATTAGCAGAGAGAAAAATTTTTTCCAGTCTATATTTCTTTTTTCCTACTTTAAAAAAAAATCACCATCTTTCTGAGCTCTTTTGCTATTGACTCAACTTCTGAACTCCTTGCTTCTCTGGACTCCTTGCTGTTTGCAGCCAGCTGGAGTTTTTCCACAGACCTGTGCCTGTAGACTCAAGCCGTATTTCAGAACATGCTTCCCAGATTCTACGTAAGCGCATAGGGGTTGATTTGGATACTATCCTTGTAGCAGCCACACTCCATAATAGCAAAGAACCAGCTGCTGTCTTTGGAAAACCTGTCCAGGAAAAGCAGGCATCCAGAATTTCCGGGACAAATTTTCTTTTGAGATGGGTAAAGCTGGGAGCTGCCTAAGTTATGAATCACCAGGTCATCTGCAGCTGAGGGCTGGAGCAGAGGGCAGAGCCTTTAGATGAGGGGCGAGGTCTCCCCAAAAGGGGTCTCCACTTCCTCTGTTGCCTAACAGGATCTGTTTCCTCCTTGCTTCTTTGATGCTCCAAAGGGGAGAAACCACATGGGGGGCTTTGTGGGGATCTAGTGCTTGGGGTCAGGCTTTTGGGGCTGGCAAAGAGGGGGTTAAGGCAGTGACCAGATAGCAGCCTTTTGGCAGCACAGGCCTCCTCTGGTAGAAGGAAGGATATAGCTGTATGAGCTGCCTGCTTAACAATGCCTCACATGTCCCCAGGGGCTGGCCTGCAAATAGATTTCATCTTGCTTTCTCTTGTACTTTTCAGAGCTTCCTGTTTTCTCACGGTCCTTTTGGACAGTTTACAGTCTCTCTCTCCCTCCCTCCCTCTCTCTCCCTTTGAGGAAAGGAACACCCTTCTTATTAAAGGAGAGAGGGGGAAGAATGGAAGGGAAGGGCAGTTCAGGGAGGCCATTCTCCTTGGCTGCACGCAGCAGCTCTTTGACCTTTGTGCTCAGAACAGGAAAACACGGGCTTCCTGGGGCATCTCGGCTCTGAAGCTCACCTCAGGCTGGCTGCAGCGAGGCAGTGTGCTTCGTACTGACTTGCCGAGTCTCTGGCCCTGGTCTGGTGGCTGCCACTGCCTTTGCCCTGTCTCTGCCCACCGCCGACCTCTCCACAGCCACTGCTGGCTGCCGACGTAGCTGTAGTCGTGGGCGTTCATGGGCAGCGAGTGCCTGAGCAGCCTCCAGAGCCTGGACCTGGGAAGGAAGGATGCCCGTGCAAACTGGGAACTGGTCAGCTGTTTCAGGGCCATCTGAGGCCTGGGGAGCAAGAAAGCAGGATCGCTGAATCCTGTCACAACTGCTTGCATTTTTATTAGGCCCCAGGTCAGCCAAGGAGGATTTACTTGGAGGATCCCTCATTTGGTCCTGCCTTTGATAACCCCTCCAGTTAATTTGCCGAAAAGGACAGCACTCTCATCTTCAAAGAGCTTTCTGTTTCTGGAACGTTAAATAGTCCACCATGTACTAGATAATGATAGAATTACGAACTAGTATTTACTGAGCTTTTACTATTTGCCAAGTACTTTGCCTGAATTATCTTGTTTGTTCCTCCCAGCATTCTTCATAAGATACTATGGTTATTGTCAACATCATACGGGAAACAAAGTTCTCTGTCATTCTGAGTTCCTACTGTCACCTGTGTGTCTGCTCTGTTATGACCATGTAGCCTGTTTTTAAATGATGGTTCGAATGTCTCAGCTTTCATCTTTCCAATGGTTAAGTGGCTGCTTTCTCCCAGAGAAGAAACAAGTTTCGCAGCTCCCTCTGTCATTCTTCTTCCTTCCAGTCCAACTCCCCTCCTTGACTGCAAAGATTCTGCTTGGAGTTTATGTCTCAAACTGCTTCAGTCCAGGGTACCGTGATTAAGCTGGCCCAGCCTCTTTCTCTGACCTGTCTTCACAAACAGTCTGAGAAGTTTCTCTCTGAGTTTCAGAGACATAAAATATCTTTTCTTTTCTTTTCTTTTCTTTTCTTTTCTTTTCTTTTCTTTTCTTTTCGGTAGCGGGAGCAGGGCGGGGGGATCAAACTCACTGCCTCATGCTTGCTAGGCAAGCATGTGCTGCTGAGCTATATCCCCAGCCCAATATAAATTATCTTTACACACATGTGCAACATCATGTGAGAATAATCTCCTGAGACAGATGACAAGGTCACATGTTCTGGATAAGGACCAGAGAAGTTTGTGAAACTGTCAGGGGTTGAGAGGAAGAAGCTAAATACCTACTCTTAAGATATGAATGGAGCCCCAGGTGCCTCAGATCCAGAGTTAATTGGCTCCATCCTGCCAGTAAAGATTTTAGTTTGCAAGCTAATGTGTATAGGTCTAGTAGGGGAAAGGCAGAGAACTAGGCATAGCTGCTTTGTAGAATTTTGCATGGGCTAATGGTATTTTCCCAACTTGTTTTATTCTTTCAACCAAAGACTTAGATATTCATTCAATGCACTCTGCGTGTGGTCCTGTGCTTGATACTAAGATTGTTTTCAAAGAAAGAGAGGCAGCTCTTCCATTAGTGACTACATGGGACACTGTCTGGGGCCCCAAACACTTTTTGGAGTTGATACACCCCACTGGAGCTCTGGAGGGCTCAGCTGGCTACTATAAACCACAAAGGATAATTCTAGCATATAAAATTGAATTTTGGCAGCACACAAAATTCAGTTTCCTTAGTCAACCACATGGAAGATAATGTAGCCGACCAGTCATGTCCCACAATGGCCTTTTCCTGAGGCTGTAGGTCTTGACCATAGGGGACACTATCATCTGAAAGTCATAATGTCACCATGTGCATCAGCTAGGTAAGGGGTATGATAATAAGGCAGACACAGCCTTCATGGGTATTACAATCTACTGGTGAGAACAGTTTAAACAAATACTGTATCAGGTAGATATTGGTTGCACTTAAGCAATAGATCTCCAAATAATCAGGGACCATTCCACAAACCCAAAGAGGTATACTTTTCAAACAATGACCGCGGACTAGAAATGTAGAATCTCTAATGTGTACCTTCTAGATTCAAAGCTTTATTTTTTTAACCATAATAAAGAAATGGACATACTTAGCTGATAAATATAACTCTACCAAAACTTTTATACACATGAAAAACAGCCACAGATTGCTATCTTAATTCTCTCTGTTCAGAATAAAAACAAAACAAAACAAAACAAGACAAAACAAAACAAAACAAAACAAAACAAAAAACAAGTATCCATCCCATATATTGCTTCTCTTGAGGAGGGCAGAATTAGATCAAGCCCCTCACTGTTTTTTCTTCTGGGGGTGCCATTTTCAAATGACTATGGTGTTCTTGTTGCTGAGCCTGCAGCCCCACCCGGGAGGCCACATTCACTGTTGCTAGATGGAAGCAAAAGGGAGCGAGTACTTAAATTCCCCAAATGTGAATTGTTCAGAAATACAGAACCAATCACTCATAACCCATCTCTAGATTATCTGTGATAAATGTGCCAGCCCTGGGTGGCGGCCTCTTACCACTCAGCATCCTCTCAGCCCAACCTCAAGGAATCATCATTTATTCAGTCTGTCCATGCCTTGAGAGCAGCTCAGCTGTCACAGCCCTGAAGCATACGTTGCTTTCATCAGTAAAAATTCAGTCTAGAATCTGTACATAGTGCCTTTGAAGGAAGCTCTGCTTTTGTGGAGCAAGTGTGAGAACCAGTGCTGTGGGCCATCACACATTAGAGCAGCGCTTGGAAGGAAGTGGAGAGAAACTATGAAAAAGAAGGACACACAACGACTTGTGTGTATTCCTGAGGTAGTATGCTCATGTCTTTCAGTCTCCACATAGAGAAGAGATACATCACCTCCTTAGCTGTCTCTTTATTTCTTTTAACTTTAGAATTCATCCCAATGATTAGCAAACTATGATTGAGCAACGCACTGCCTGACAGTCTAACAGAAGGGCCCTTCAGGGGAATGCAGTACGGAGTGGTGGCTGCCTCTGGTGTCGAATGGCCTGGATTCCTATCCCAGCTCTGGTGCCCACTGGCTGTGGAATTGGCAGAGCCATTTAAGCCCTCCCTTTCCCTGTCTGTCAGATGAGTGTGACCATACACTTTGTCTCATGAGACTGATGTGAAAATTAAGCTATTCCTTGGCAGACTTCGAACAACGCCTTCCACATTGTAAACACGCCATAAATATCAAACGCATAACCATATCCTTATTAATAAAGAGAATCAGTTCCAGAAACTACTCTTACAGATCAGCTCTCCTCCTTTCCAAAGGTTGCATTCCAAAGAAGCTTTTCAATTTTTACCCTGCATTTAAAGATCTCAGGACACCAGCAACCCCCATCTCATGCATCTGTCCCTCCCATGCCACCTCTGAGGCTGGGCAGGATGCAACCCCTTTCTGACTTCCAGAGGGACATTTTAATTGGAAGCAGTTTGAAAAGCCAAGGTCTGAGCAGAGTAGAAATGGGGGCGGCCCCTGCACTTCGTGCCCAGTGTCCCTGGCAGGTTGACTGTGCTGTCCTCACCTCTGTCTCTGACAGCTATGTGGGAAGGAATTCAACCGGATGCACAACCTGATGGGCCACATGCACCTGCACTCGGACAGCAAGCCCTTCAAGTGCCTCTACTGCCCAAGCAAGTTCACCCTGAAGGGGAACCTGACGCGCCACATGAAGGTCAAGCACGGAGTGATGGAGCGGGGCCTTCACGCTCAAGGTAGCGCGTCCCCGGAAGCCCCTGCCTCCGGGCTCAGTGGGCAGCACTCGGGAGTGGAATTTGGTTTTATGGGACGTTACTTTGGGGATCACTCATCGAAAATGGGAATGTAATTTTTAGGACCACAGTGAAGTAGCAGGGGCAGATTTAAAATGTTACTAAAAAAAAAAAGTAATGCTAATATCCGAAGGCTATGAGTTAAAGAAACTCAGAGAGAGTAAATTTGGCACCAGCACTGGTTTCTTTGTTCTAGATTCTGCATCGGATGCCTTGATTCCTTAAATCATCACAGCCACTCCCAGATGGAGGACCGCCTATAATTTCTGTTTTATAGAAGAGGAAACCAAGGATTTAAAAGATTAATTTGCCCAAAATGGCTCAACTGAAAGGTGGCAGAGCCAGGTTTTAAACGCGCACCATTCTGACTCAAGTCTTTATGACAGCCACTTTGTCATATTGCTGTGAAAATGCATGTGGTTTTTATTTCCTTTTTAAAAACAAGTCTGCATGCTGCTGTCAGCAAAAGTGTGCTTATAGCAGCCTAGGGCCCCCTCCCTGTTCACACGAGGACAACTTCCCTGCCCATCAATTTCTACACAGAGCAGGGCTTTTATGTCTCCACACTGAGTCTTCGCTGAACTTGAAATATTCTTGCCCTCCTTTATCATCATGGCCCCAGGACCCTTAGCAGTGAAAAGTTTGTGTTCCAGACCTACTGATTAACTGGCTTCCTCCCTCATCAGCTAACCAACCAGGCCTTTGATAGGACACAACTCTGCCCAGTGCAGCGAGCTGCACGAAGTGACAGGTAGGAGAGAATGAAGCCATCTTTGACCTCCAGGAGGTCTGTGTGTGGACATGGGTGGAATTTACAAAACCATCTGAAGTGCTTTGTGACCACCATCATTATTGGTCAAAGCATGGAGCCAGACACTGGGAGCATTACTGGTAACCTCCCCAAATCTGTGAAAGAGACTATTATTTTCATAGAGGGATCCAACACCTGGAGATGTTATGTAAGCTATTTGAGGTCAAACAGCAAGTCTGAAGGCAGAATTGAGATTCCATCTCAAGAATTTCTGAATCCAGCTGGTGCTCACTACTCCAGGCAGAAACCAGGGGTAATTTGCTTGTATCTGCTGCTTACAAAGGTAGTGAAATCAGTGCACAGATTGATAAGTGAGATCCGTGCTTGCACATATAGCGTGAAACAAAATAATCATAGTTTTCAGGTTTTTCACAACACCCACTGGGTTTATGATGACTCCTGGCTGACAGGGAACTGGAATCATCACAAACAGGGTTCGGAGTTTGTGCGCAAGCCTTGAAAAGTCCTGGGTAAACAGCAAAAGTAAGTTTTCTTTTCCCTGAAAAATGTGTTCCTCCTGAATTATTCATTGAATTTTTAGTTACCTGAGCCACTTTCCAAGTTATGCCTATATTTTTCCAGAGGAGGTGAAGTTTGTTCCACCTCCGGGACAGGAGACAGAGACAGACAGCTACAGGGCCTGAGGATGTCAGAAAAGAGGCAGTTGGCCCTCAGAGGCCCCTGCCCTTCCTTGGGGCGCTCCCACCCAGAGCCCCTGTGTCTGGGACCTCTCTGTGCCTTCTCCTCTTGAAAGTCTTGGCTTCTTTCCTCAGGGCCTGTTAACTCATCACAGGCAGGGGCCTTAAGAGTGGGATGAAATAAAACTACCTCAGCCCCTGCAAAACCCATTGGTACAGGTCCCCAAATGCAACCAAAAGTGAGACCCTCTCAGATCCCTGTGCCCAGCACAGGGGCTGGGGCTTTGGGAGCTGCTCGGAACCCTGTACCCTCTCTATCTGTCGACAGGGGCCATGATCTTGAAGTGTCGACAAGGGGCCACCATCTTGAAGTGTCCTCCTCAGGTCCTAGTGGGATATCTTTTTTTCAAGATGAAAATATCTACTACTACTGGTTGTTTTCTTTCTTTCTTTCTTTCTTTCTTTCTTTCTTTCTTTCTTTTCTTTTCTTTTCTTTTCTTTTTTTTCTTATAGTAAAATCTATGCTTACTATAAAAAATAAGAGATACTTGAGAAAGGAAGCGAAAATGTAATAACCACATCAGACTACCCATTTTGAGATTTTGGCATCCATCCTTTGTATTAGTCAGCTTTTCTGTCACTGGAACACAATACCT
Source organism: Cuniculus paca (assembly GCA_004365215.1). NCBI lineage: Eukaryota > Metazoa > Chordata > Mammalia > Rodentia > Cuniculidae > Cuniculus > Cuniculus paca. Next base: position 9,793 of record RJWT010041580.1, read on the forward strand.
GCCACCTAAAATTTAAAGCAGGGGAGGTTTAACTGGCTCGGTTCACATTTTCAGAGGGTTTGGTCCATGGTCTCCTGGCTTCACTGCAGGAACATAATGAGGAGGAATGTGGCAGAGCAAAGCTGCTTAGTTCATGGCAGCCAGGAAGCACAGCAGAGGAAGAGAGTAAGAGAGGCACCCCAGGGACCAGACACAGCCCCCAAGGTCACTCCTCCATGACCCACCCAGACACCCCGAAATGGGCTCTATTAATCCCTGGGCAGCTCTCAAGCCAATCAAATTGACCCAGTTAAGCTTAACCACCCACCATATACTTCTAGATAGTTTTTGAGAAAGATAAAATCGGGTCTGATATACGTGTATATATAACATATGTAAATATACATGTATACATCGAATACATGGAGAGTACATCTCGTGATCATTAGCTGATCACTGTCACCTCTGCGTCTGTGCATACTCACTGCATGGATGGACGGCTGTGTTAAGTGCCACTTAAATACCAAGTGGTTTTCAGAGCTTCATAGTAACAAAAATGTGGCGATGGGCATCCTTTCACATGCATTCTGTGCTCCTGCCTGCCTGTTTTTCATCATTTCAATTCTCGGTTGTGTCACTGCTAAGGCAAAGCTTCTTCTGAAAGCTTCTAGTGCATGTTGCCAAATTCACCTTAAAAGGAGTGTGCGGATTTAGAGGCGGACAGGCAGCCTGCGTCCACCTCCCTCCCGGGAATTACCTGGTTTTTGGTCGCACAGTCGGAGCACGTGAAAGGCCCTAGCCCACCCGCCCCACCCCCTCCGTCCACCCACTGCCCGACTGCCCTGTTTTCCCCGGGTTCCTGAATTCTCGCTCTGCTCCCACAGGTTTGGGAAGGGGCAGAATGGCCCTGGCGCAGACCTCGGGGGTCCTGAGGAGCCTGGAGCAGGAGGAGCCTTTCGACCTCTCGAAGAAGTGCGGGGCTAAGGGGCCGGTGTTCCAGTCGGATGGGGAGAGCGCCCGGGGCAGCCCCTGCCATGAGGAGGAGGAGGAAGAGGAGGAAGAGGAGGAGGAGGAGGAAGAGGAGGAGGAGAGCTTCTGCGAAGTGGAGCCCTACAGCCCCGGCCTGGACCCCCAGAGCCAGCAGCAATGTGCGCCCCAAGATCTGTCCGCCAAGCCGGAGCAGACCCTCCAGGGGCGGGGGGAAGTCGGCAAGGAGGAGGAGGAAGAGGAGGAGGAGGAGGAAAAGGAGGAGGATGTGACCGAGGAAGAGCGAGAGGAGAGGTGCAAGGACCCCCGCAGGGAAGGCGGCCCGCAGAAATGGGGGGCCGAGGAGGCAGGCAGGGAGGAGCGCCTCAGCCTCCGGGTTTTTCAGAGCGCCCGGCGGGGCCCCTCTTTTTCTGATTACTTATACTTCAAGCACAGAGATGAGAGTTTAAAAGAATTACTGGAGAGGAAAATGGAAAAACAAGCAGTGCTTTTGGGTATCTAAGTGGACAGTTTTAAAATTCCATTTGGAAGATGAGAGCTAGGCAGTGCAAACGGCTTTCTTGCCGCTGGGACTGGCAAGGGGCACCCGGCTTTTCAAGTGCCTCAGGCTACGCGCAGGGGCCGGCCTGGGTAATTAGATGCTGCTCAGGCCATCCCTTGGGCCCCTCAGACTTAAAACACACGCGCAGGGTCCTCCGCGTTACTTCGTGCATCTCCCATGTAATAAACTGTGCAGATTCTTCTAAATATCTAATCCTAGCTGACCCTGAGGTGCTTTTAGAAATTCTATTTTCCTTTCACTAACATGCAATACATGGTAAATTTCATGCTAGTTGTAAGATGATGGTGCTTGACATGTTACCTTCTTAATAACTATTTAGCTGAACTCATGAAAGTTGTATTTTTCAGTTAAATGAAAATATTACTAGTTATATATCTAAAAATAGCCTTAATTGCATAAGCAAAAATACTGGAAATGACACAGAAGGGTGAGCTACTGAAAAGGATATTCCCAGTAGCTGCTGCAGGTGTAACCTAAAGTCTAAGATGATGAGCAATTTTCACTAAGAGGGAATCCCAACACTTAGATTTCTACTTGGTCTCTCTCTTCTGTGTCACTGCCTTCCCTAGTGGGGAGTTTGGAGCGTGTTTACAGATGATTGGGCATTGCTTAGGGGCCCTGGCTCCTCAGACTGATGTCTTCTATCCTAAGCAGAGTCCCCTCCTGGGGACCCCCCTCTGAGACCCCATCTCCCAGAGAGCAGCTGCAGAGAGAGCTGTCACTGGAGAAGCTGGAGTTCAGGGGTGAGGGAGGAATTCTCCCTGAAACACGCTCTGACTTATTTGGGCTGTTCGAACAGTCGCCTCCCAATCCCTATGCTGGAGAGTTGGGCTGCGTTCTCAGTGCTGGCTACACATTAGCATTATCCGGGAGAGCCTTTCCAAACTACCAATGCCAGGGCCTCACCCCAAGATTCTGACTTGATGGTCTAGAAGGAGCCCCTGCTCTGGTAGTTTCCAAATTGCCCCCTGTGATACGTGCAGCCA
>RJWT010041581.1:0-12296 GCA_004365215.1 Cuniculus paca
ATCAGGACACTGTACAGAAAGTGACATTTTTTCCAGGGAAGAAGTAGAAGTGCTGTGGCCTCTACTCACTAGCACGTCCCAAAACCCCGCTTTCTGGTTCCAGCTGCTCCAGCTTCATTAGACTCATCCATTTCTTCACCAGAAGAGACAAAACATACTTAAGATAAATAACTATAACTGCTATGAAGATAATAAAAACAAAGTATTTGAGGGATGAGTGGGCCATCACGGCTTTTGCTGGTGGGTGAGGAAGGCCTGTTTAAGGAGTTGACACTGGAGCTGAGACTTGAATGACAGGAGGGACTGATTACTGGAAGTTCCAGTGAGAGATGAGAGATGAGAGTAAGATACAGGGAACAGGACAAATCTTAAGAGGTTGGCGTGGCTGGAGGGTCATGAATTGGATCTGGGGCAAGAGGATACTGTGACAGCGATTAGGGCCATAGTGTAGCCTGGGGGATCTGGTGAAAGTTTGGGTTTTGTTCTGAGTGTGATGGCAAACCACTGGAGTGTGTTAAATAGTTCACAAACACTTCTGCTCATGAATAGTAATTGCATTTGCAAACAGAAGTGTTTGGCAAAATTTTGGTTCTATTTGCAAACTCCACATCATTGGGTGATGACCATGACTACGGCCATCTTTCCTACACAAACGAATGCAGCTGTCTTCCCAAGAATCATGGAACAAATTAGGTTTGTGAACCAAGGCACCACTGTGTATGTTATGTGTGTATATTGTTATGTGTGTATATGTGTATTGTTTGCTTATGTTTCTCGGGCTTTTTTGTTTGATTTTTATTTTTCAAGATAGGGTCTTGCTATGTAGTTTAGGTTGGCCTTGGACTTAACTATATGTAGCCACGGCTGGCCTACATGCCAGCCTGCCCCAGTTTCCTGAATGTTGGGATTAAAGGCATGCACCACTACACTCAGTTGATGTATATTTTTAAAAGATCACTGGCTGCTACTGTGGAGGGATCCAAGTAAAAGAGACCAGATCACACACTCCATTGCAATAATCCAGGGGTTGGACTGCTTAGCCCTGAGAATGAGAGGTAATTCATTAGATAGAAATTATGATACTTGTATCCAAACGTATGACATGACCTTTGAACTCATTTCTCTTTTAGGAAAGTCGTGACAAGCGCTATCTAATCCAGAAACTAACAGAAGCCCAACGGGATCTGAGGGACCAATAGATTGGGCATGAAGATGCTGTGTGTCTGCTTCTCAGTTGGCTTCCTGACTGTTGAGCCCTACAAAGTCTACCTGGATTCTGAACGGAAATTTTGAAATATATTTTTCTGGAGTTTTAAAGAGATCGACTCCTGGCTGGGGATACAGCTCAGTGGCATAAGCACCTGCTTGGCAAGTGCAAGGTCCTGAGTTTGATCCCTGGTACCAAAAAAAGATTGACTCCCTGTGCACAGCTGTGGTAGCTGTGTTTGCATAACCCAGCCCCTAGGGAGGGCTTTTAGTGACTTAGAAGTGCAGGTTGAAACCCAGGTCTTTACCTGTACTCTAATAACTCAGAGATGACTACCAAAACAGTAACTCCTCTAGCTGTTCGGGGTTTTACAACAAAAATCAAGGACAGATTTTACATTTTTATAAAAGCTTGTTTTATGTTGTCTTTCAAAGTTAACCCGAGGTCATCTGTTCCTGAAACTGGGTTCTTTTCTTTGAACATGGTTCTAGAAGTTATTAGACTGAGTTTTCCTTAAAAGCTGTGGCTCTCCAGAATGACTCTAGTGATTTAAAATGAAACCTAAATTTTTTAAATTAAGAGAATGCTTGGATCATAATGCCTGGAACAGGTGGTAAGAACATGAAGCAGATCATCACATAATTTCGGCTACATGGTGTAGTAGCAGGGGAGAAAGATCAGTCCCTGCTGTTGAATAAGCAGTCCCTCAGTACCCTGATTGACCTTCACAAAGAGGGGGACTGTGGCAGGTTGGCAGCCTTGACTTCTCAGCTTTCTAGGCATTTTGCTGTAGCCTTATTTATTACTCAGGGGAAAGCTGCCTTTAGTTACCCATAAGCCTTCAGTTTCTGTCTGGTCTACAGTTACGAGACTGGTCAGAGAACCCTGTACTGTTGAAATTAGGAGGCAGACAAAGTTTGTCTCTCAGTCTTCCCAAGTGCTGGTTTTTCCCTTCATGCACTGAGGTGTCCTTTCTGAAGGACAGACACATAGCATTTCAGAGCCAGGCTTTGGGGGTGTTTAGCATTAGAGCTATGGGTTATGTGTGTAAGTGTTTTCTGATACGGGTTACAGCTCAGCCTTTTCATTATACCAGCCTGTGATATATACCAAGTTAGACTGGATGCTGGATTCTTAAATACACATTTCCACATTTTAAAGGCTGCTGTTTGTTTTCCTGTGCTTAAAATTTTAAGTGCACATGCCCTTATTATGCAAAGCATTACAAAAGCACAATATCTAAGACATCCGTTAGAGTAAAAAATAAATGCAATAATACCTCATCATAAGCATACCTAAATTTGACACCCTGAATCACTTAATTGAAGCCTAAATTATTATTTAATGCAGCCCATTTTCATTTTAATATCTTTGAAATCTTTGTCAAAGTATTTTGTCAAGTTTCCTTCCATTGTTTTTCTTCCTTTCATTGGCTTCAAACTTTTTGTGGAATTGAAAGCTTTTAGAAAGCTACTGTTAAGAGTAATTCCCACCCAGCCTCTAGACTGCCCCGTTACTCTAAGATGATTTGCTTCTTGCTCTGGGAAGCAAAAAAGGTTGTCACAACTTATACATTTCTAGATTCCTGGTCCTTTGTCACAACCACATGCCTGTGTGTGTTGTGCTAGGGATGTAAGCGAGGTCCCTGACCTCAATACAACCATTTTCTTACTCTTGTATACAGTACTATTATTAACATGGGAAATATTTGTACCTGTGAAACTGATGTACTTTTCAGTATTTTCCTGTCTAGTTAGGCTTATGAGTTTCTAAATCATTTAATAATTGGTATAAATTTTGAGTAATCAAAAAAAAAACCCCAAAATTTCACTTAAACAAATTTGGCATTTCTGTCTAGCACCTTTGTAATGTACTTGCCTTCAGCATGTTCCTGAGGACAGTCCAGGTTTCAGTGTGTGTTGTAAAAAATGAAACTATGTTGTGCTCTTTTCTTTTAATTTTAAAATTGACAGTGAAATATGCTAATTAGCATATTAGTTTTACTTAAGTGCTGCTAACTTGAATCCCTCTTACTTGAATTTTTTATATGTTTTGATAACTAATGTCAGGTGATATCTATGTAATTTTTAAAGTGAAGCTGTCTAACATGTGCATTAAAACTACTGATCAAATACTGTCTTGATGGTTGTAAAATGTGATTTTGTATATTTGGACCCATCCATGCGTCTTGTCTGCAATCAAGTGATCATGGAAACTTGAAATAGCTTATAAAGTTGTTCTTCACCTTTTCCTAAAAGTAGAGAGATGAACAAGTGTTTACTGCAATCATAAGATGAGTACTTTTAAAACTCCTTGGCTCTATGGAAATCAGGGCAAGAGTACTTGTGTGCTTTAAGCTTAAAAAAGACAATTATTTCAAGCATTCCTCATCTGACTCCCCAGAGAAAACCACTGCTAACATTTATTTTATTTTTCTAGAAACCTTTAAAACTTTATATTCAGAGAGATATATATGTTTGGACATACGTTGTGAAATACACATTTCTGAGCTTCCTGTCCCCTCTTAATAATATGTACTTTGCACGTAAGCAGCTACTCCATTCTTTTTAATGACTGAATTGCATTCCATTGCCTGATGTATGTGACCACAGATGAGAACCTGGATTGTTTTTATCCCACTTCCCCTCTATCAGCACTGAAAGATAGAATTTTAAAAGCTCCCCTACAAATAATTCTGTTTTGCTCCATTCTGCTGCAGGCCCTTGTTCATCTTAAAGACTTGTGGGTTCTTGTAATCACAGAATATTCTCATCCTAGCAAAGAGAAGAATCCAGTTAGGCAAGTCTTTGGTTTGCAAAGTAAATCCCTGCAGCTATGAATCTGACTGCAGCCACTCAAATTGTGTTAAGTGTTTGAGAACAAAGAAATTAATTTTGCCAAGTAGCCTTACGAAGTCTGACTTTTGGGAGGTGAGGACTTCTGAATGTATCTTTTATATAGTGTATGGCCTTACTTGTTAAGTCCCACTTGGTGTATTTCCTGCCCAGGGCATGGGATTTGCTTGAGACATGCGATGGCTTTCTGACTTACTTACTGGTGATTTTGTGCAAATGTCTCCACCTCTGAGATATAAAGTTCCTTTATCTTTAAAATAGAAGAATTAAAATAGAAGAATACATAAATTTGCTTTTGTATTTGAGGGCTGAATTAGGAAAGAGTATACTTTTTGAAATTTTGTTTTCTCATTAGAAAAATACTTGTTTACTGTAGAAAATATGGGGAAAAATGAAAGCTACAAAGAAAAAAATTAAAATCACTCATAAGCACCATATGTGTACATTCACTGTTAATTTTGATAAAACTGCTTTTAAAGGGGGTAAGATCGGAAGGAGGAAAGGAAAAAATTAGTATTCACTTCTTTTGTACTTTTGTTCTCTTTTGTTATCATAAATTCTTCATATAAACATTTCAATGGGCTAGCTAATAGCACACCTACAAACCATAGTTTTTAACATTCCCTTACTGCTTAACACTTTAATTCCAAAATTTCATAAACCTCAATTTTTTTCCTTATGGACAGACTTAGAAGTGAGATTGTGACAAGGGTTCTGAGCATGTTAAAGCTTTTGAGAGCGAGTTGTATTTATTTTATTTTCCTTATTTTAGCGGCGCTGGAAATTGAACTCTGGACCTTGCATGTATTAGGCGAGTGCTCTACCACTGAGCTACATGGCCAACCCCAAAGCTGACTTTATGCTTTCAGAGCTTTACATTAAAATGTCACATTGCCTTGACTGTCACAAATATTAATTATTTCGAGTTCATCATAATTTTAAATTATTGTACTGTGCCAGTTTAAATACTGCAGACTTATATAAAATTAGTAACTTAATAAGCCAGGTGGAGTGGAATGTGCCTGTATCAGCACAGTGGGAGGCTGAAGCAGAAGGCTCCTAATTTCAGCTCAGCCTGGGTAACCTAGAACTTAGTGATGCGCTATCTTAAAAAAAAAAAAATTAAAGGGACAGGGATGTAGTCCTGTGTTCCAATCTCCAGTACGAGAAAAAACTTGAGAAACATAAATGACCCAAAGATGTACACTGAAAGCTCCCATTTGAAAATTCCAACCTTCTGATGTTCACCAATAGAGTATTAACTTTCGTTGTTGTTGTGTATACTTACAGATACGCATCTTGAATTTTTTTTTTTAATGAGACAGGGTCTCGATATATATAGTTCAGGCTGGCCTTTAGCTTGACGATCCTCATGCCTCAGGCTCCTGCGTGCTGGGATGATTGGCAAGTACCACCACACCCCGCTAGATACGCGTCTTTTGATTTTTTTCTACCCTCACATACAAACATTCCTCGGTTGAAAAATTACCTCTGTTGGGCAGGGCCCTAGAAGTAGGCCTACAATATTAATGGATATGCGCTTTTAAAAGTGTATGTTGCTACATGTCCTTTCTCCTCAACAACAAAAAATTGCGCTAGTACGCACGCACAGCAACAAATACAGTGAAATGGGTACAATATATATGAAGTTAGAAAATTGGGAAAAGCACTAGGAAGAAGTTTAACGTCAGCTTAGTCCACCTAGCAGTAATATGGACTCTGCTGTTTCAGTAATTCGTATTTTTATATGGATGTAGGATACGAATAGATTAAAAAAAAAACCAGTAAAACAAAATATAATGGCTCTGTCAACTCTTGGTCCTCTTTCCTAGGAATTTAGGTGTGCGAACTTGATCCCGTTTGGATTTTTGAAAAAGCAATTTAGCGTTCTCATCTCTTAAGGTCCCTTTCTCACCATCGGTCTCCAAGTAATTGATAAGCAATGCTCCAATAGAATACGTTCACTTACCATTTCCAACCAATCGAAAGGAAGAGTGTGCCTAAGGGCATTTCACTTGTGCCAGAGCGATTAGCGTCTTCGTTACGTCCGTTTGCGTCATCAGCCGGCTCCAAGAGCACGATTGGCCCCCCGCGCTCAAGCCAGTGGCCGCTTTTGTTGTCCGGGCAATGATTTGCGCCGGGGCAGCAGCAGCTCCTTCCCTATGGAGGCTGTGCGTGGGTGCCCGGTGGCCCGTGTCAGGTAAGGGAGACGCGCGGCTGGAATCCTGTGCTGGGCGGGTGAGCCTGGAAGTTTGGCTTGGTCTTTGGGTCGGAGAGGTCAGGTGGAGACCTTCGTGTACGTCACAGGTGTGCGACGGAGCGCTACTGCGTGACGTTAGCCTCCGGGCGGGGCCCGTAGTACGCCGAGAGGGGCCTGGGGGTGGGGGCTGGGATCGACTTGGGATGCTAGGGGCAGCTGGTCAATTTTGATGAGTTGGGGAGCGACTAACCACCTAGCTGTGCCGTGACGTCACTGCAGGTGTGGTCAGCGTTCCAGGCCGAGGAGAGTTTGCGGCATTGAAAGTTAAGGACCCTGCTGTCTGCTTATGGTGTTTCAGGCAAAATGTAGCCCGACCAGCACCCGCTTCCCCTGGGAACTTGTTAGAAATACATAGTCTCAGATCCCACCCACCGCGGTGTCTGTGTTTTATCAGTACTTTGAGATGTTCACTGTAAAGTTCGAGAACCACTGGCGGAGTGGAAAGAAGCGTTGAATTTGGAGTGGAGAGACATGGGTTTGGATTCTGTTTCCGTTTTTCATCCTAGCTGCCACAGAAAACTGTGAGGTCGATTTGGTGCTCGAAGTTAAATTTTAGTGTATTACCTTAAAGAGTTTTGCCTTATTAGCGACTGCTTTTGATTCTTCTGTTTTCTTTGTATAACAGTGACCCATTTTATTTATTTATTTATTTATTTATTTATTTATTTCTTGTGGCACCGGGGATTGAACTCACGACCTTGTGCTTGCCAGGCAGGCACTTAGGCCGCTGAGCTAGATCCCCGGCTCTTGTGTTTCTGAGACAGGGTCTCACTATGCCGTTCAGGCTGGCCTTGAGCTCACTTTGTAGCCCAGGCTGGTCTCGAACTCACAATGATCCGCCTGTCTCATCCTCCCGAGTGCTGGGATTACAGGCGTGAGCCACCATGCCTGGCTCAGTGACCCATTTTAAAATTAAGTAATTTCACAGAAATATGGTAAAGGGAAAGCCAGTATGTGTGCCCCAAATGCATGAATAATCATTAAAAAAAAGTATACTGAAAAACTTAGGAAATTGTTTTAAATACTGTTCCCTAACAAGGCTTGAAGCCAAGACCATCTTTCTATTAAGAAGGGTTAGGTTAAATTAGTTTTAGGAAAGGGTATAAGATATAGCACATGTAAATGGGGACATTTTCCTCGATAAGTCAAAAGGGTTAGAGAATTTGAAGTAACTTGCAACTACATAGGTGTTATTTAATGCATAGTCACAGTCACTTAAAGTCTTTAGTATACTACTTAATATCTAGGTTCTACCATTAGCGTGTTCAACACATTGGGAAAACATAAAGTGATAAATCTGAGAACTTCTAGTACTGGGCCTGAATTTTATTTTAAAGCATGTAACAATAGTCAGAACTCAGAGGGTTGTTGAATGTTCCATATTCCCCTGCTACCTCAGTGAGCATAACCAAAGAGTAATCATTCATTTTTATTTATAAAGTTACTTTGTTTACTGCATCTCATTTCACCCTCATGATAACTCAGTAAGAAAAGTTTTATTGCATGCTTTCCTTTAAAAAGAAAATAGCCTGATATTGGGAATTTTATATGTAAAAAATACCTCTTCTGATTGGTTCAAAGATTCATGTTAGAGATTTGATATACCTTTTCTTTTTTTCCCCCTTTTTTAATTGCGTATACTCCTTTTATTCTTTGCAGCAAAAGTGATTCCTACCTGCAGACCCAAGGACATGCATTTTCTAACTGTAGGTCTAGGCCTTTCTGTGGCCCATCCTATGACCATGGGCATACCATGTAGAAATTGCAAAAGATAGATAATGTCAAATACTGTGTTACCCAAGCCCCTACCCCAACCCTCAAAAACAACCATTTATTGAATCCCTGAATTTGGAAATGTGATGTAGATTGAGGAAACAGTAAATTTTGCATGCAAACATAATCCTCTCTTTACCTATAAGTTGGTTGTGTCTTTGAACTCATCCTACATACTCCATCTCTTGCTCCTTCTCAATAAATAATTTTGTTTTGTTTTTTAAGAGTACCAGGTTGTCTCTTTTTCACCATTAACATGTATTTGGCTGGTGATAACAAGTGAAAGAATAAGCAAACAAGATTATTTTGAGAAACAGAGCCAACTCATCAACTTCCATTGCTAAACTCCCCCTTTCTACAAGGACATCAGTCTACTGGAAGTACTATCCTTTGCACTTGGAGGCAAAAAGTTGACAGACCACCTAGACTTTTCCAATGTCTCAACTTGTTCTCCACATAAAGCATGGTCATGAAACACAGTAACCCACTGTTTGATGGCACAGGCCTGATTGGCACATTACACTTGCCAAAACTTGGACCCCATCTAATTCTTGATGTCTGGTTCCTGCACTCTACCTAATTTCTTGAGTCAGATGTGCTCAATGAGATGGAGCAGGTCATTCTGAGGAGTAGACCAAAGCCGGGTCACAGTGCTTCAGAACCCCATGTCCATGCTCCTTTGTGTAAGGTGTAGCATTTAAACTCTATTTAGTAGAAAAGTTCAAGTTCACAACCACCACAAATTCCACCAAACCTTCTCTGAGATCTTATGTCCCTTGAGCCTTTTCAATGGAAGAACCATAGAAATACACAAAATGATTTTTCCCTCACATTTTCTGGCTGATGAAGTTAGCCTGAGAGACAACACAATCTAAAAACAGACCTGGTGGCCACAGCTTGAGAGACTGAAGCATATCTCCACATGATACTCATGCAGCTCAAAGTTGACATTACAACTAAAGGACCTCTGGTCTCCGTTTTTATATCTGTAGATGAACATGAACCCTTCTTCTCTTAGAGAAAAAAATTAACCTTTTAAGATTCCCTGATTTAGGGCTCAAAGAAAATATAATCGAACAGTGTTAACCATTTGATATTTTAAAAAGGATTAAATTCAGTCTGTCCCGAAGAATGTCCGTTTTGAAAACAAGAAGTACATACATGAAGAATGAGAGAAAGCTTAAATTGTAAGGTGGGGCTCTCAAAGTCAGATGCCTCCAGGATCTGGAATTTTAAGAGAACTTAAATTTGTGGGCCTCCACCTTGGTTGTGGAGATCTATGCAGAGCTTTTTTAGACTATCAGTGACCCACATTAGGGAAAGCAGTGGGAGGGCGGGGGGAAGTGGACACAATGCCCTTCTTGAAGCAGCTGGCACATTATTAAGAACACAGGCTTAACATTTCCAGATCTCCATACATTTTAAGTGATACCACAAACCCAGACCTTTAGGTAAAATCCCTACATTAACACTGCCGGAGAAAGAGCATACACACAGGCATGTGCAGCCTCCAGAAAGCTCATTCAGGGCCTTTGTTCTAAAGTACTCCTTTCTTCTGTCTATAAAAGAAAACAGCTTGATTTTTTTCTGAGAGTAATGAAGAATTTACACTTCTTTGCAGCTTATGGCAAAAAAAACAGCATCAGATTTTGCAGTTCAGGAATGACCTTAGACAACATCAATCGGGCAACTGTGGATCGAATAATCCGGGTGGATCATGCAGGTGAATATGGAGCAAATCGCATCCTCGCAGGGCAGATGGCCGTCTTGGGCCGGACAAGTGTTGGGCCAGTCATTCAGGTGGGCACTTCTTTGTCTTTGTAGTGTAGTCTCCCGAACAGGTAGATCTGAAGCCCTACAGTAATCACGTTAGGTCATGCATTCGCAAGAGAAGTACTGCTGTCCTGGAGAGTGAAAATTGTTTCTCAGGGAAATGGCAAGCAGAAAGCATGTTACTGTTTTTATGTGTAAAGCACAGATAGATACATGAGGTGTAATAAAAAATACAGTGAACATGTAAAATTTTTAAGAATTACTACAGTAAAAGACACATTGCCGTTAATTCCCCTGAACATAGTTACCTCATCATTCTTGCCACTTTCTGAGAAAGTTGTGGAAGTCTTTTTTTGGGGTGTACGTAGGATGGAACTCACAACCTTGTACTTACCAGGCAAGCACTTGAGCTACTGAGCTAAATCCCCGGCCCATGGAAGTCTTCTGTGAGCGTTTTTAGGCATGGCGTCATGGCTGCCTCAGTGTCAAAATGTTTACCTTTCATGGCCTTGGGGAAGAACCAGAGGTTGTGCAGTGTTAGATGTGGTGAATAAGGCAGATGAGGACGCACCATACTGTTTTTTATGAACCTGCCTTGCCCTTGGTGGGCACTTGGCAGCAGCATTCACCATTTTTTAATAATCATACCTTGTAAAGACACTTGTATAATAAGACTTCCAGCATTGCTCCATTACTTCTTTTTCATCTGATATTTTCCAGAAATGGAAAAGGTAGCAGTCCTCATCATCGCCTCTGTTTTCTCTTTGCTTCCACAGGTAGGCCCTGGAGCCTTCTTCGGGTGCAACAGGAGGCCTCCTGAATGCTTGCCTATCTTCATTTTTGTTTTTTTGTTTTTTTGTTTTTTACAGAAAATGCGGGATCAAGAAAAGGCCCATTTGAAAAAGTTTGATGAGTTGATGGTTGCTTTCAGGGTCCGGCCGACAGCTCTGATGCCTCTTTGGAATGTGATGGGCTTTGCGCTGGGTATGTGTCTGTGAAGAGGCACCCATCGGGCTCAGGGATTCGATGATGAGTCATCCTGGTACCTCAGCCAGAGTCCTTGCTCTGACCTCGTGCAGCCTGTTTAATTTACTTATATTTTCCTACAGTTAAGTTGGTTGAATTTCTCTCTTTTTCTTCTTAAATTTCTTTAAGGCAGACTCAGTACTTTTATAAATAGAAAGGATAGTAAAGCACAGCACAGGGAATAACCTGACATAATTCAGTTGCAGCCCTGTTCTTAGACAAAGATTCTAAACTTGAGATCCACTGGTCCTTTTAAAAAGGGAGACTAAAGAAAAGTAGTGTGGAAGATCAAAGACATACTCAGCCCAAATGCACTTCCTCCTGATGTACTTAGAAGACTGAAAATGTACTGAAACAGAAGAGCTTTCTTAGTGTGCGCCCCAAGGTTTACCTGGGTACCACCTCCAACAGTGCTGCTCCACCCAGGTGATTTTGCCCCTGTGAGGATGCATGGCAGTATCTTTTTTTTTATATCAGTAATTGAAATCAGGACCTTGCACCTGCCAGGCAGGCGCTGTGCCTCTGAGCTATATCCCCAACCCTAAAGCAGTATCTAAAAACATTTTCAATGGGTCGCAATTGTGGGGGTCACAGTGGGTCACAATTTAGGGTGTGCTACTGGCATCTGGTTGGTGGATATCAGGGAAGCTGCTGAATATCCAACAGTGCACAGTGGTGCTGAGGCTGAGAGAGCCTGGCCTAACTGAGCTGCCTGACCAGTGGTGTTGGTCCCATCGTTTACTCTTGAGTTTGTCAATTCCAGGAGCAGGAACCGCCCTGCTTGGCAAGGAAGGCGCGATGGCCTGCACCGTGGCAGTGGAAGAGACCATAGCACATCACTATAACAACCAGATCAGGACGCTAATGGAGGAGGATCCTGAAAAATACGAGGAACTTCTGCAGGTGATTGATTACCTCTTCTCTGAACGGGCTGTGTGAGGGGAGAAAGGCAGATGAGCAGCTGCTAAAATGAAAAAATATAAGAATTTTAGAGGATGATGGAGACTTAGACTTCAAGGTTAGCAACTCATTTTGAAGATGCACAAACTAAGGGACAGAGAGGTGGAGCTGTGCTCCAGTCACACAGCTCAGGCAGAGTGAGGACTAGAACCGGTGGGTTCCGAGCCCAAGCCCGTCTGTTTCTCTCCACTTTGCATTGTTGGTAGCTTCTGAGCAAATGCTGTGAGTGTGATGATTTAGATTAAGTGTAAGAAGTAACAACCTCAGGTATCTTTTCACAGCAAGTAAGGGAACTTTAATTTTTTTAGTTTAGTTTTTATTTTGTTTCGTTTTTTGAAACTGGATCTCCTGATGTTACCCAGGCTGGCCTCAAACTCCTGGGCTCATGGGATGCTCCTCTGTCAGCCTCCCGAGTAGCTGGGATTCCAGGCATATAAGAACA
>RJWT010041582.1:0-12280 GCA_004365215.1 Cuniculus paca
TCTGCCATTGGGTATTTCCCTTTCCTCTCCCCTCTTACATCTCCCCTCTCCCCTCTCCCCTCTTCACTCTCCTTTCTCTCTCTTTCTGTCTCTCTCTCTCTGTCTCCTTTTTCCTCCCCATCTCTCTATTTCCTTCATGTAGTCTCTCTCATGCTGGAAATCCTTCTAATGTTGCCCCGTGTTACAGTTTGTATATAGATGGCGCTCCCCAAGCCTCATGTAGTCATGGAAGCGGCTGAATCTAACGTTTATGATTGATTTGTTGTAGCGCTGGGATTGGTGGTGTGAGTTCTGCACCCGCCCAGGGGTGGAGCCGACATAGAATGTAAGGTTGGAATGGGGGCACGTTTTCCTCTTTGGCGCAGTTTGCTCTTGCCGCTTGCAGCCGCCATGAATGGCTGCCCTCTTTTGCTCTGGCTGCTGCCTTGAAGTGTTGCCCCAGTGCCATGCCACACAGCCTTGGAGCCAGCTGATTATGGACTGAAATCTCCAAAAACTGTAAGCTAAATAAATCTTTCCTTCTTTCACTTTGGGCGTCAGGTATTTTGTCCCAGCAACGAAAAAAAAGTAACTAAGACACCCTGGTTCTGTCATGGGTATACAAGTTAAGAAGAATATATGGAAAGATGTAACCATAAAAAAAAACATGGAGTAACAGAGGAATTATTATTCAAAATTTAATGTTATGTTTTGGATCTTAAATGTCCATCAAAATCTCATGGGTTGAAGGCTTGGTCCCCAGCCAATGCCACTGCTGGGAGATGAGAGAAACATTAGGAGGGGGGTCCTCCTTAGAATCAGTGGATCACTGGGAGTTTGCCCTTGGGACGTCAGTCTCTTACTCTGTCTTTCTGCTTTCTGGCCACCATGCGGCAACCATCTCAGCTCCACAGTGATCCTGCCATCATGTTCTGTCTTGCTATGGGTCTGATAGCAATGGAGCCAGCTGACTGTGGACTTTGCTTTCCTAACTATAAGCCAAAATGAATTTTCCTTCTTTTAAGTCGTTTAATGTCAGATATTTTGCAACACCAATGGAAAGTTAGCTTAGTTAGCCACCAAATCTAAAGTATTCTATCATTTTAACATTTCAAAACACTATCTTCCCATCACTGTTATGATTACTTTGAATCATATTTTCACATCAATATATGTAATAAAACCTTGGTTATATAAAATCAGATCAGTCATGTTCTTTATGCTGTCAGGCCAATCTTTCTGCAATAAAAAACTGAAGCCTATCTCTCCCTTAACTAACATCCTTCAATAGCTCCCTTCCAAAATGTGCTGCACTAAGTACATCATTTTACACAGGCCTACATATACAAAAGGCTGCTGGGATAGTTTACACTATACAGCATGAAAGTCAGACATCCCCAATGAGTTGCTGACTCTGATCATTCTTTCTTCTTATTACCAAAGACCAGTGGTTTGTGGCATTGTTGCAGAGAGTTCTCAGTATTAAAAAAACAAGTCAAATTCCATCTTAATGTAAATGATGAACACTGCTGAGAATTATGTTTGAAACTGTACTACACACTTTATATATAATATTTTACACTTCATCCATATGGTCCTATATTGAGGTGTGTGATGCTATTATCATTATTTTGTAAATACAGAAACTGAAGATCTGGATAAAACCTTCCCTCTGTGAATGAAAACTTTAATTTAGACAAACAGATTCTATGCATAATATACACTCCTAACCATTGCCATGTTCCAGCTGTTTTCTTCTTTTCTTGTAGACAAAGGCAAATGCACTAAAGTCACACTTGAGGTATAAACTGTGTTATCAGATGCAAGTACACTTCACCATTTTGTTCTGAATGTAAGATTACTTGTCTTAAATTAAGCCACTTTAAATCTTCAACAACTTTGTTACACTGAAATTGCATTCTAAAATGCCTACAACAGGGTCTATAACATTCAACCATGGTTTCAACAGCTGTTAGGTTACCAAACCTATTGATTAGATTGCATCTCTCTGAAAAAATCTTGAGTTAATGCCTATGTTCCATACACTAGTCCACAGACCTATCCAACCAACCCTTTGAGAGTTTGCTAAAAGCCTGACACTCTGTTCCAGAAGCATTATTATATGGCCTTAGTAACATGGACTGAATAAAAATGGACACATTACACAGCCTTGGTTCCTCCAACACTGATTGGAAATAGATCGAAAAAGCCGTGGCACTAACTCAACCAGCCATTCCATCATCAGCTTGTCTCAAGGTAGTGATAAATTTCTTGGTCTGCTAAATTTATGGAGTAGAAGTGTGAGCACAGCCTCTCACTGATACGCATGGTTATGATCAGGTCAATAACAGTGGTCTGGAGGTCTGCATGATGACCATTACAAGTATCATGTGGACATTCTCCTATGTACTGTCATATGCAATTTCTTCTCCACTGACTTCTTAGCCAAGAGCATAAATCAAGTTGCCTAAGAGGGAGAGGGGTGCGTGAGACAGCATGCGAGTTTTTCTCATGTAGAAGGATAAGATTAAGAGTATAACTTCCAAACACCTCCTATGCCTGTATAATCTACTAGTTTAATCAACAACTGACACTGAAAGAGCTAGACATAAGCAGCTATGAGTCACCTTTTCATTTAATCAAGGTATGACTCCTATATTTGCAAGGGTAGTGGTGCCCTATGTCACAGTGGAAAAAATCCTTATGCTATGTGATTTATAAAATTAATAAACACAGATGCCCAAGCTGCATTCTATGTTATAATATAGTTGTCTTTAAAGCAAATTGGAAAAGAAAGTTGTATCAGAACTTAAATGATTGTGTTCACTGTATCATTAAACTTTTAAAGCTCTATTCTATCTGCAATCATTTTTCTGTCTCTGTTGGCTACTTTTAACTGTTATTCTTCCTGCAGCAAACTGTTCAGAAATGCTATTTAAGACTTACATACCTAAATCTGCACCTCAACATCATAAGAACACTCACTTCAGTGTAGACAGTGTATTTGGCAATACCTGGATTCATGTTTTCTCTCCCACTCAGTTGTTAGCCCCATGAGGGCTAGGACCCTGGTGCTTGTTGTCACTGACCTCAGTACACAGGATTATTTTAAGTACAGAGGAAAGTAATAGCTATGACAAGAAAAAATATGATGAGAACAAATATCCTAAAAGTCCAAGAAGTATATATTCTATCTTTTTCAAAATTTCTAAAGATAACTGATCATCTCAAATTTCAACAGGCTTTTCAATTTTTCTAAAATATATTCCACAATACTACACTACTTTGAGCATTTGCTAAGAACTAACTCTACAATGGTAAACAAATCAGAAATAAATATATTTTATACAAATAATATTTATTTTTATATTTCATTTTTTCTCTTTAAAAGAAATATATATTAATGTAATATTAAATATATATGCATATATTTTAGAATGGTGTAATTCCTACTAACCTTATATTTATATCAATGTTTCTGGCAACTTTTATGTTTCTTTCTATGAGTACAAGAAATTAATTCATAAGAAAAGATGCTCTACAATTGCTCAAAAATCTAGAAAGTATTTTTTTCAGAAACAAGTTTTTGCTGGATAGTTGGTCATCAAAATATATAACTTCTACATGTGGCATCAAGAAATAAAACAAAGAAACAACTAAAAAGATTTTATGGACTAGAGATGATATATACAAAGTAACTTTAATTTTTTAAAGCTTAATATGAGTTACTTCCCTTAAAGAACCATAGCTTTGAAAACCATTGCTAGACAGGGTTTGTAGCATAAGAAAAGCGAATTGGCTAGTGAAAAATAAAGCTTTAGAATGTTCACTGGGTACAAGTATTTCACATATGTGTCATGCAACTATGTATCCAAGGACAATCTGAAATAACAGTTGGGTGTTAGAGAAAAAAACTTGGAATTCTCACAGCAACATGTTGAGTAAAAACCAAATCTAATAAAGTACATCTGGCCTTCTTTCTAGAGAGATATAAGAAATTAATTTCTTTTGTAGACTAGATTGAATTTCTATTGACTCCATCTATATAACCACATTATAACTGATCATAGGTAGCTTTTACTCATGTAATTTTTACTGGTCAGTTACTTGTTTAGGGGAAATCGAGAAACAGTACTGCCCATCTTTAATAAGAATTTAAAGTTTGCAGTTTGAGTTTGTGCAGGTTTACACAAGTGTACAATCTACCACCAGCTGTACTGAAAGCTGATTTGACTCTTCTAGCCTGAAATAATTCATGTTTGAGAATAAAAGTAGTCATATGAAAGGATCAGATGCAATTCAGCAACAAGCCGTGTCTGCTCAAAATTTCAGCAAAAAACCCAAGCTGGATGTCATTTCCCACTCACTCAGTGGGTGGAGCATCATAATTTGGCTCCAATGTCTTAGATCGATGCTTTCAAAGCCCAGTATCAGCAGCATCAAACCAAAAAGAAAACTTCATAAAAATGCAAATCCTCAGGTCCCACAACAAACCTGCTAAAACTTTCAGAAACTTTGTGGGTGAACTCCAGCCATCTGTTTCTTAATGGAAAAGGGTAGTGTTTGTGCTGAACACTCAAACTGCAGAACAGTGCCCAATATCCAGATAAAATATGTTCTGTTCTGGCCCAATGGCATAATGATTCTGGGTTCCATTTTTGCTGTTGTTCCTTTCCATTTTTTTTTACTTCTTAATTATAGATGGAATAAATCTATTTTACGTTTATCAGGGATACATGTAATAAAAAAATCATAATAAGATAGAAAGAGCTTTAATAGCTGAACATCTCCTGGTTAACATAGGAATTGAGGTTAATAATAAGGAAAGATAATCTTACTAGGTTTTTACAGGGTGTGAAATTCTATGCTAATTGCTTTGTGTCCCCTTTTCTCAGTGTATCATCAAAAATAATATAAGATGATATTGTTACAAATATGTAGAAGCATTGCTGAGATAACAAAAATATTAGTGAATTTCATAACAGAAACATGCATATCTTAAATTTAATCCATAGGCCAGTTTAAATTTTACCAGTTATGAGCAATTTTTTCCCTTAATTCAAAGCCTCCATAATCCTGAGAAAAATGGAATAAATCTTTGAATTTCACAGAAAATTGCTGAGGAAATAGATATTTGATTCAAAGTAGTTGCACAAATCCCATTTTTTTCTTCTTTCTGTAATTCTAGTAGAATAATTCATGATGTAATTTGAATATATACAAAGTACAATTAAGAGTAAAGTTATCATTTAAGCAAAACTGAGATATCTCCTTCTTGGTCTGTTTTACTTTTTGTATACATACTTTGCAATGTTCATTGCACCTACTTACAAATTAAGATATTCTTGAAAATACTAAAGGGATTTTATGCTTTGAAGTTTGAAAACCATAGGGACAAGGAGGCTGCCAGTGATCCTTTACCTCTGTGTTATGCCTCTGTGAAATCTCCCTTCCTTTGAGTGTAGATGGGGACTTTTAATTTTTCGAATCAAAAGAAAATTGTCACGTAGATGTTTGTCATTCTGTGACTATTTTGCATGCTATTACAACTTCCACCTTACAAGCATCTTGTCCCTGCAGATGCTCTCTCCCAACTGCATTTGGAGAATCAAACTGATATGCCATGAGCTCCCCTATGGAGTGACCCATGTTACAAGAAATTGAATGTAAGCTCTGCGTGACACGAAGGAATAGAGGTCCCCAATCTGACAGCATATAAGGAACTAATCCATCCAACAACCACATGAACTTGCAAGCATATACTTTTCAGTTGAGTTTTTAGATTATATTTGAGGTTTAGATGAGACTTTGATGGCTGTCTGGTAAGAAACCTTGAAAGAGAAGATCCAGGTTAGCTATAGACAACCTTTTACCCATGGAAACTATTGTAATTGTAATGAACAAATAGCTTCAATTTTAAGTCATATAATAGCAGTTCCAAGCAATTTTTATTAATTCTCTATGTTTATGCTCATTTCAGAAAAATAGTATGCCTAGAATAACAGTTAAATTGGATTGTGACTTGAGTGGTTTGAGAGCTGCAAGGGAGGATAGTCAAATACTCTTCTGGATTTGTCTGGGTGGGTGATAGAAGCTTGACTGTGTACTTTCTGTGTTTCCTGGCCCCTTTCCCTCTGGCATTATTCTTTCTGCTGCTCTTCTTTCAGTTGCCATGCCCTAAGCAGCTATCGTCTTCCATAACTTCCCCATGATGTCTCTGCTTGGGAGCCAGCCAGGCCAGCCATTTATGGACCAAACCCCCTGAAATTGTGAACAAAAGAAAACTCTTCCTTCTTTAAATTGTATACATTGAGTATTTGGCCCTAGCAGTGAGAAAACTGACCAATACAGTAAAAAAATACGATTAAATATAATGATGAATGATTTTCTTTAGCATAAAAAGAAGATGATGGTCTCTATATGTACCAGTGAAAACTGTTGGAAGAATAAAGTTTAGTGGTAGGAAAACCACAGGGTCAAGAAAACTGACTTACAACAAAGATTAATTTTGCTTTCTAGGTTGAGCTTTCTGACTTTCCTTCAAGGATCTTTTCCCCAAGAACTCCATTTTGACATAACCTACAGTGTTTCCAAGTCATAATGAACATAACTCTGCTCCATTATTTACTGTATTCCTGCCTTTCTTGCTTTATCACATTGCATTGAGCTCTTTTTTCTTTGCCTTTCTTTATTGTGTTTTTCTGGTTCTCATGTTGCCCCTTCATAACTTCTTTCTTCTCATGGTATTCCTTATATATGTTATTTCTAATCCATGTTTAGCTTTAAAAATGATTATATCAGTTATTTCCACGAAGAGATTCAGTCCAGCACCTCCAACTTCATTCAGCAGACACAGTTAATGTAGGGCAATTAATCAATGCTATCAAGTTCCCTCATTCTCTGTTGTCTTCCTTTTCTCCCACATACTCTCCTCATCTTTTCCAGTCCTTTAGCTTCCTTACCCTGTCTTTGACCTCCCCTAAATAATTTTACCTTTTTTCTGCTTGCTTCATTCTCAAGAGAAATATTTTCCATGTAGCTCCAAGGTATCTTCACCAACTCAAGGCTTTTTTCATCTTTAGAGATAACTTCCTCTTCCTTCACATTCTTAAACAATATGGAAAAGGTTCACTTTTCCCTAGTTATAATATTTGACCACCCTCACTCCCTTGAATCATTTTACTTCGGGGAATAATCTTCTAATTGGCCAATCCAGTCAATGCCTCTACTTTTGTCAATTGAGTTACATGACTGGTTTCCACAACAGATTCACATGGATTCACTGAAAGGAATTTATAAAGGGAAAAACTTTAGTGCAAATTTAAAAGTAACAGATGGTCATTAACTATTACTTTCAACTTAGAAGTGAAAACCCTTACCAGCTAGAGATTCAGCTTCATTTTCCCACTCTGGGCCTTGGGCTCATGTTTTCCAGCTGTCAGTCCTTGTGTATGAATTTCTCCCTAACCTTCCCTCTTAGGAAATGTTCCTCAGTATTGAGAACCGTGTTCAGGGGTAAACTAACTTTTTTTCTTAACATTTTTGAAGGCTACTTTTCCAGCACTTTCAGTTTTAAATAAAATCTAGACTCTCCCTCAAACTGGACCCTGAAGATTCCATATAATGCCCTTTAATGGTAACTGCTCATAAATTTCAACTTGTGCTAAAACATGGAATGGCTTGTGCTTTTCCCCAAAGTTACTGCTCGACATTGCCTCTGCACATTCTACATTCTCCTTCTAGACTGCCCTTTGTCATCTGCTGTTCAAAGGATAATCTGGGCCATGTACCTGCTTCTGTTATATTTCCACTGAAACTGTCTTCTGGAGTGAGAGATCCTCTTTGGTATTTCCATGTAACCTGATTTCACTCTTAAAACTACTTGTGTTCTGTTCAAACAAAGAAACAAACACCACTGAAATGCAAGAGAATAGACAAAATCCTTTCTTTTCCAAAAATGAGCAGTGTTGACATATAGTAGGTATGCAAGTATCTCTTAAGTGAAATTAATTTGTAGTCCCATTCAGTTTGCATCACTCCCCTGTAGATGTAATATATTATATTTTTATTCAATACTTGTAGTATTGAATAAAATATAATAGTGCCTCAGTGCCCAAAATTGACTGAAAATGTTTACCTTTCATGGCCATTTTGACTTTGGGGAATTTCCAGAAGCTTCACAGGGCAAGATAGGGTGAATAAAGTAGGTAAAGACATACCATGATATTTTTAGGAGCTGTCTTTCTGTTACATGGCACCACCACGTATTTTTTAGAACTCATAAAGACACTCATAAAAGAAGATTTCTACTATGTTTCAGAAAGTATCAAGGACAATGGAATAAGTGTGTTCCAAGGGAGGGAGAGTGTCTCAAGGGGGACTAATAGCAATAGGTTTTTTTACCCTAATAAATGTTTTAAATTTAACATTCACTGTATGTTTTGATCACTCGTTGTATAAAAAAGCTGAAAGAATTTTAAAAGTATTGACCATAAGGCAATGATAAATATTTGAGAAGACAGATATATCAAACTATCACACAAATATGTAATTTGTTTTTATCTATTAGTTTAAAATGTTTTTTAAATTTAAAAAATGAATATTTTACCAGCAGCAATAAACCTCTAGAAAAAGAAGTTGCTTGATACAGAAAATTTGTAAAGTACCAAATGCTATAAAGTATAAACAAAATCAGCTTATACTTTTACCATACACAGCTAATTACTATAAATACTTTCAATTTCTTCCAAACATTTCACTTGCACTACAAAAACAGTGATATTTTATAATACTTCCCAGTCTGGATTTTTATCACTCTTCTTTATGTGACACAAGATCCAGCAAACATTTTTTGCAGCACCTTTTTGAAAAAGCTTAATGTCTTCTTACAAAGCACTCAACCTTGCTTCTTTTGCACATGTGTTTGAGCTCTCCCAGTCAATAACCCAAACATCACACATATTATGACTCTTTCTCTGAGAATCTCTAGTTACTAATTTCTCTCCTGGAGGGTTCATGCCTTTCTTGTAGTATTTACAAATCTTTTAATTATGTGTTCAGTAGATGTTCTGGTATATACTATGCACTGAAAATACAAATGATAAATAAATGAGCCATGCTATGAGCTTATAGATCTGTGCCTGATGCAGAAAGGGTGGCACATGTAAGTTACTTCAGTTGCCCAAGGACACACTAGTATGCTTCTTTCATTTACTTGAAGGAGAAAAAAAATCAATAGTCTTCAGTGTCTTTCAAGTGAATTAAGCACACACGAAACACTTTTACATGTGGAATGGGCATTTGCAATTGATGCTCTAAAATAAAATTGAGTATTACCCACCACTGGAGTGTCTCCACACCAATGAAATGCATTAATACTTCTATCGGCTGTAAGATTCAATTTAAAATTGGCTTTATTCCAGTGGTAACTCTTCAAAAAAAACAACACAAAATGAAACAAAACAAAACAAACACCTCACAATATTCTCTTAAATGGATGATCTATGGAGAAGCTGGAGTAGTTTGCATCACTGACCAACTGCATTAGTTTTATTAAAGGTGACAAAGAGGCAAAGGAAAAGAAATCCTTTTTCAGATTAGAGATTTATTCACACTCCTCTCTCTCTCTTTCTCTTTTCTTTCTTCCCCTCACTTCACTTTGCTGAAGTATGATTTTACCATCTTCTCCTTGAGGAAGACAAGGAAATGAAAACTCTCACTTCTGGTAAGGCATGAGCTCTCTGAAGTCATCCTAGTGATGTACAAGAGAGATTGCCACAAACACAAGAGTGATGTGACCCATCTGCCAAGCACATCTTCCAGATGCTACCTTCTGTGCTTTTGGATTTTTTTCTTATTTGTTTATTTGAGAAAATGACAGAGAATAAAGAAAAAAACAATAGGCACAAGTGTTTTTGCTTAGCCAATAACCAACAGATAATTGTAAATGAATTTCCCTGAAAGTAATTGGAGAGGGATTATATAGCTGTGCAAGATAAGAAAAGACACAGCCATCTAGAGGACATTATTACAATCCCATGACTCAAAGTTTGCTTTTCTTATTCTGACAGGGTATTATTTTAACCCACGAGTAGAAATACACGTTTTAATTAGTTTGGACATAGGCACATCTCTGTGATACCATCACTATACCAAGGGACAACAAAATATTTATCATGGTGAAACATTTCCTTCTATTGTATTTTCTGTGGTGTGCACGTGCATATGCGTGTGTGTGTTCTTTTTGGTAAAGCATTAGTCACTTTTTCATCTATGAGACAAGCTACTTAACACCTGCAATAAAAGGAGGAAGAGTTTAGTTCTGCATGCAGTTTCAGGGAGTCCAGCCCATGTTTGCTGGTTCAAAGGCAGAAACTGTATGGCCAAATGGCACAGTATAAGAAAGTTGTTCAACCAATAGAACCTAGAAAGCAGAGGAAGAAGAAGAAGGGAAGTATCTGTAATCAGAGTACATCTTTTCAGGTCACACCCCTGGTGACCAGCCTCCCATTTCTTACAGCATTTTCAGCTATGAACACGTAAGTGGACTAATCCACTGATGAATATAAGCACGCTCTATGATCCCATCGCATTCCAAAAGCATCACATTGACACACATAAGACTTTTGGGGGATGTTTTAGTTCCAAACCATAACATTTCACTCCTGACCCCCAAAAGGCTCAGGTTTATTTTATGGTGCAAAATGAATTTAATCCATCTTAAATCACAAAAATCTTCATAGTTTCAGCATTGCTTAAAAATCCAAATCGAAATTATCCTCTGAAACTCAGGGCAAACTATTAGCTGGGAGCCCTATAAATATCACATAAAAGTTAAATACTTCCAACATTCAGTGACAAAGAGCAAACATCCTCATTCTGAAAGGGAGAAATAGGGTAACACAAAGAAATCAGACCAAAGCAAGTCTGAAGCCCAGCCGCTCCATGTTCAGCATTCAGGTAGTTGCGGTGAGATGTGCGCTCCAAAGGGTGTGGGCAGCCCTGCTCTATAGCCTGCTAGTTGCAACTCACATGACTTCTTTCATGGGTTGGCCCCATTTACTCCTTGCACATTCCTGGCATCTCCAATGTTCTGTGGTCTTTCCTTTACCTTTGGTTTCATTCTTATAGCTTCATTCATTGGTCTCAGAAATTTAAAAAAAAAAGGAAAAAAGAGCAAAAAAATTGATTTTAAAAATGTATTTTTAAGAGAAAACTGCAGCTTTGGAACACAAATTAATCCAAGCTTTTTCTTTTCTTTTCTTTTCTTTTCTTTTTTTCAGAAAATGCAAACAATCCTAAAGTTCTTAAAAACATGTCTGAAAATTGGGCTCTAGACCTATCATTTTCAGCTCAAGGAAACAAACATGCTAATGGGCAGCATATCTCAACTTCAAATACATGTAATTGGTTTACATTCTCACATAGCTTACCAAATGGGTCACCTGACAGGCAGTGGGAATACACAACCTAGATTAGTCATCTTGAAAATGCCCCCAAAGCCACATAAACATATTCAGCTCCAGATCATACTGCACAGCTCTCTTGTGAGGGTCCACACTTTATTTCTTTGAGTGTGTACTTTAAATTTCTACTAATAAAACCCTTCTCATGCTTCTTATAAATCAATTCTGAAAATTAATTTTATGTGGTGAGATTCAGTGAATCTCCAAATATTCTATGTTTTCGGTGGATTAAGTTTCTCAACTCAGTTTTGGGAATTGCTTCAAACCCGTTCTGATGACCTTATGACATGGAAAACATATAGACAAATTTCTTACCAAATATAATACTCATGGACTCTAGTCAAGCTTCTAATACTGTCTGCTTTCCCATCTCATGCATTACAAGTCCAGACTTTAATATTTGCATTCCTCTCAGCATCTCATTTTCAGAATTCAAAATACAATCATTCATCATTTTTAAAGTTTATAACATTATAGGTTATTCTCATTCAAGTCTCTGAACCCCTCCCAACCCCTCACACAGTCTAGTTCCAAAGGCTCAGTACTTCAGGGTCAGGTATAGTCATGGGAACACCACTTTTCTACACTAATTTTCTGTATTAGTTATTTTACCCTCATTGGAACAAAAACAAGACGTTGATGACTGAAAGAAGAAAGAGTTTTGTTTTGCTCATGTTTTCAGTGGGTTTGGCCCAAGGTGGCTGATTCCAAGGAAGAAAGTGTATGGCAGAAGAGCTTGGTGGGGAAAAGTTGCTCATCACATGATATATGGGAAGCAGGTCAAGAAGAATAGAAGAACTTGGGATAAGAATATATCCTCTAAGTCACACTCCAGT
>RJWT010041583.1:0-12289 GCA_004365215.1 Cuniculus paca
TGAGGCAATAAAAGAGAAACACATGTGCTTTGGCTGTTTTCCTGCTGTTAACGTCCACCTTCCCTTACCAAGAGCCTTAAAAGCTTGGTGTATGCTGAGTCTACTTCTATTGCCTCTGCTGAAGTGCTGGTGTTTACTGTGGATTCTCTCATATAGGCATTTAATTTTCTAGACAGGAAGAGGCTTTCTTGATTAGATTTTCATTCTTTCATTAAATCTTCCTCCTCATGACAGCCTCAGAAACAAGCCATCGCTGGGTTTTGCTGCTCCCCTTTAATCGGTAATCTTCACCCAGATTCTAGCCTCTGGTTTTCAACAGTTAAAGTCATGCTTAGCTTATCACGTAGAATTGCAGTAGACGAAGAAAAACAAAATCTAGGAAAATAGTGCAGTTATATATTTGGTGCCTTGAATATTTAGTATTGAGCAAAAAAGCAGCCCTTGTGAGGGGAAAGGGAGTATTTTGTCTTGGTCAGTCCACAGAATAACAATGTCTTTGCCTGTGGTTTGTGGGTTTCCTTTGGTAGATTCTGTCCCTCTAGATACTTTGCTGTTGTTTCCTAATTTAAAACTCACCATTTTAAAATGTTCTGTATTTCCTACTTAATGTCAGAAGATACCTAAATGTTCTAATTTAATAGTAATTTGTTATAAAAAAAAGTATGCAGACTTATAGCTTAGGGACTTAACCTCACAAATGTCCAACTTCTGTGTGACTTTCAGTCAATTTTTGGAGCACTGTACCCATTCCCACACCCAAAACCTCTCCAAAGGCCTACATCGCTGGTATTCTACTGGGAATTAGCCATCCTCATCAGAATGAGCACAAATATTCTAAAATT
This sequence comes from Cuniculus paca, assembly GCA_004365215.1. Classification (NCBI taxonomy): domain Eukaryota; kingdom Metazoa; phylum Chordata; class Mammalia; order Rodentia; family Cuniculidae; genus Cuniculus; species Cuniculus paca. Next base: position 843 of record RJWT010041583.1, read on the forward strand.
CTGTTAGCAGACATAAACCACAGACATCCAAGTCCTTCTCTGCACTCATCCCTTACTCTTACAAAACACAATACAACTTTGTTTACTCTTCATTAGAATGTGAACCATAGTGAACTGAAATTTTACTAGCCCTCTACTTGCATTTCTTTCAGTTATGTCATTCTTCCCTAATTATGTGTTTCTCTGACTTCTCCTTTACCAGCTAAGAATGTGGTATACAGTGCTCAAGGGTTTCCAAAACTACACTGATGTTCTTAGAACTGGACCTTCTTAGATAAGAATTATTATTTTTTCCAGGAACTACAGAGGAAGTACGTGATAATTTGTGCACAGCATTGTAGCCAGACTATCTTTTTAATCAAGTAATTCAATTTTATATTTATCAATTAAATAAAAACTTTCAGCCTAAAAATCCAAACACACATTTTGGTCAGAATTTGTTTGATTCTTACACAATTTTAAAAATATCCAGATCTCCTATACAGAGTGAAGATACAAAGATTTTAGCATTTGAGGGAAACGAGAGAATTGTTAATGAAATGTGTAAAGCGTCTATCCAAATTGAAAATGCAAATATCACTTTAGAGTACTGTCATAATTTCATTGTCTCCACTTGAGAAATTTAAACACTACTCGGGGATATTGCATTACCTTTCCTGTGCCCCAACGGATTTACTAAGACCTTGGGCAAGTTCGTTTCCTTCATACCTCGGCTTATTTCCATTTGTGAAACAGGAATGGGAACAACTCTAAACAGATCTCCCCAGAAAGCGCTGAAATTGCTGTAAATGAAGGGGTTACATAACCAGGAAGCAGCTCTAACGTTACTCTCCTTGGGTGACTACTCAGAAGCACTGTCAATGGCCAAAATTCAGGCTCCTGTTGAACCTGGGCAAGTATTGCCAGCCCTCAGGCACTGAACCCTAGTCTGGAAAGATCTACACCCATGTGCTGTCAGGTTGTCAGAGCATTATTTAGGGAAGTGTACCAACTCTTTCAAAGATAAATGCACTGGAGACTCAAGAACGCATTTGCATGCACACACTCCGTCAGGGATCTCCCCAAAGAAAAACACTGAGCCACTCAAGGGAGGTTGTGCCTAATCCTCGGCGACTCAACCTTTATGCCAAGCTCTCTGTGTGTGTGATTCCTGAAAGGAATTTGACTCAAAACTCTACTGCCTTCTCCCCACCGGAGAATTACTCAAACTTCCTAGATGTCTGAATCCTCTTTAAGGGTCTACCCAAAACATGAAATTCTTTTCAGAGTTCACTTTCCCCTACTCAAAAGCTTGACAAACTATACAGTCGATGGATAAAAAAGTGTTCTTATTTAACACATAAAGCTTTTTCTGATTAATGCATCACCGTGCTTTCTGACCATATGGATTCCTTGCACATTAACAGACTGAGTTATATGCTAAATAAACATTGTTAAATAAAATTCTTTCCTTCTTGTAGATCAACACACTTTATAACCTTGAAGTGGATTTTTTTTTAATGTACCGGAGATTAAATCTTTGCACTGATCTATGTCCTCAGTCTTTTTTTAATTTTTATTTTGAGACAAAAGATATCACTAATTTGATAAATCATCCAGGCTGATTTGGAGTGTGCAATCCTCCTGCCTCAGCCTCCCAGCCTGGATTTCAAAGTGGAATTAATTTTTTTCTGCTATATACTGAGTGTCATAAAAGGTAGAATTTTAAGATGGATGACATAACCCTCATTCTGGCACAGTCCTTCCTCTGGAGTATGGGAAGAACTTGCATGTACTGCAGGATAGCAGCAACTCCCAGGATTAGGTCCTTATATGTCCTACTTAGTCTAACCTTACTTAATCAATGAGATTTAAAAAAAAAAAAAAGGACAAGGTTCTTCCTCATAAAGGAATTTGAAATGTGAGAGGTATGTGAAGCACAGGGTATTCTCTAACGCTGGTTTTCAAGATGGCAAGGACCAGAGTAGTCTCCAGTGTGAGAACAATCCCCATAATTCCTGTAATGGGAATAAAATAGGAATTCCATTCCTAAAATTGCATGGAACCAGGTGACCTTGAAAGAGGATCCCCAAACCTCCAGGTAAAAACTGAGCTGGGCCAGTACCTTGAAGATGAGACCTTGGACGAAGGAAAATATTGAACCATGTGGAGCCTTACAAATTCCAAAACACGTGGTTATTGTCTTAAACTACCTAATTTCTAAAATTTTCTTACACAGAAAGAAAAATTAATGTAAGTTTCTTATCACAATTCCAACTGGTAAACTGTCTGAAAAGCAATATTTTGTGTATTTCTATACCCCCAAGGTATCATTAGAAATAAATGTCCTAGGTTGACCTTGCCTATGAGAATATTTCCTATAATTTGAATTATATATGGACATTTAAATAAGTCTCACTAAGTTTCTTTTATTTTAGGCTTAGGTTCTTGTGGTTTCAGAGAGAGAGAGATGTGTCAACATTTTCAAGCATAAAAGAGAAGACAAGTACCACACACACACACACACACACACACACACACAAAGAAAAAAAGAGGAAGTTCAGAAGCAAGGGATTGGAAAGTTTTCTGAAACTTATTTCTTCCTCAGGATTGTTTTACTGGTTCATTCTGCCAGTTGTAACATTATATAGAAGGAACATCTAACAGAATTTTCGAAGACTCAGGAGTTAATTGGACGCATCAGCCAAATGAAAGCTAGCCAGGAGCAAAAAAAAAGAACATTCCAAGCTAAAGGGATATTGTGCAAAATATCTGGGGAAAACAGAGAACAGGCCTGTCCAAGAAATCCCATTATTTCAGTATGACTCAAATCTAGCATAGGAGGGAGTGGGGCAAGCCCTTGAACATAAGAAACAAACAGGAACCAGAACACTATGATTTTCCTCTGGCTTTAAGACCACTTTTTAGTTGGGGAACCTAGAAGGCCTACTGTTATCCAAAGCCCAGTGGAGTTTCCACTGTGGTACAAGATAAGAGTCAGTGAGCTTGAGTTTCTTGTGAATGGGTGGTCAGTACAAGAAATGACTTGGGCTTTTGATGGTTTCAGAGAAAGGCCTCACTTGGGTCCAAATGGCTATGACCAAAACTGCAGAGAACTCTCAAAGAAAGCCATATCATCAATGCCATTTAACTTTGGCAATTGATAGGAAGTAGGTGGGTTGGGATTCACGAGATCTGCTAAAATTACAGAAGTGATAATAGGTTTCAAGATTCCCCAGTCCTCGAAGAACAGGAACGCAGAGTAGAAAAATCTTACTTTGCTTCACCTGGGTTGCCCGCTAGTTCTGTTAGACGAGTAAGAAGAGTCCATCTAAAGATGCAAAACAAGCTGAACTGTCAGCCTGCCTTGGATTTGCTTATCTGTGCGTAGTAGTCTCAGCATTTCCGTTTTGCTGTAGGAAAATCTACACTATCACCAAAGAATGATCCTTATTCCTATGTTTATTGGAAGAGATAGTAACCCTTCCTTCATACAAGAGTTGATATTTTTGAGGACAATTTAACTGCTCTTATTCTGTACAGCAAAAAGCTTTTTCTGTGGTTTCGGTTTCTACATCAGGTTCCACTGCCTGCTGTTGCTATTGTGGAACAGGGCTGGGAAGGATGGAGTTAAGGTGAGTGAGTGGGTCACAAACCTGACAGGAGTTGGAAGAAAAAGAGGCTTTCTCTTCAGAGCCTTCTTTGACATGGAAATGTTCTTCCACAAGATAATGGGCAGGGAAGAACCCTGCTGCTACAGGAGCTGAGGAAGAAGAGATCAAAAAAAACAAAAAACAAATGCCACATACCTCCCAAAAAACAGTAAGAATGAAAGAAACAACTGTTGTGCCCCTCACTACCTCCTCAAAGGATAGAGAAAGTGACAGGGCACTCGCTCTGCACCAAGTCCCTCAAAAAAGAGATTTGAGGCTGCATTCTCAAATGACAGCATCCCACACACAATTAGCACAGTGTAAAGTTTGGATGAGTTCAGTTTCTTACTTTTCACATTCAGAGTGTGAATAAAGGGAGCCCTGAGAAAGGAAAAAAATAGACTTCTGTTATTTTATCAATGGGTAATCAGTGAAATTCTAGAGTTTCCCACACTTCGTTCCACCCCAGTTAGGATTTTCTTGCTCTGACCAGCACCTTGTCACTGTGGTCCAAATTATAATGTGGGCTGTTATTTCTCTGCATCTTCAGGAGGCACCCAGATAATGTCCGTTGATGAGCACACAAGGCAACTGGCCTGAGGTTTCCTCATCTTCTCTTGTGTAAGTGTAACTGCTACTTTTGGTGTCAGTTTAAAAGTCAACTTTGCAAAGAGAAAGCTATAGGGACAAGAACACAGAACACTGGTCATAGAAAGCCAAGGAAGGCAAGAGCTTGGAGGCTGGCCGAGTACCGAGACACTACGGATTGAAAGAGCTTGGGGTAGAAAAGGATACATGCTAGGGACAGACTCTTGCACCACTCCCCAGTTCCCCCAACCAGCCCCCGCAAAGCCATGGGCAGCCTGGCAGGGAAGGGAATATTTCTCCACGTGTTAGAAGTTCAGCCCACTTCTTTCTTCCTGCTGAAGAGTTTTGGGTAGGGAGATGGGATAGGATGATTTCTTCAGGCAGCGGACAGGCAAATGGAAGTGTGGGGAGGGCCTCCCGCCGTCTTTTTCTGCATTGCTTCAGTCACCCACACTCCAAGATTCTTACTTAGGAAGGGAAAAGGGAAGGCTGCTGCTGCAGGCTTTCTATATAAAAAACAGAGAAGAGTCTATAAGAGAAAGCAAAAGGGAAAGGAAACCACATTATTTTCCAGGAATCTCTGAGAAGGCTGTCTCACCGCTGCCATGGGTAATGTCTTTTATATTACAAAAACTAAAAATGACTTTTATTGATAGAAAAAATTAAATACATACATACATGTGTGTGAATGCAAAGCAACCCTCATTTCTTATCAGTGTTGTGTTGCTAAAACAGCGTATCTGAGACTCGACAAGTTACTGGGAAAAGAGGCTTATTTGGCTCACTGTTCTGGATGCTGCAGAAAAGTGTAGTGCTGCAATCTGCCTGGGTTCTGGTGAGAACCTCATGTTGCTTTGACTCCAACGCATGGTGGAAAGCAGAAGGGCGGGCACACACAGGCAGACGAGAGAGCGTCAGGGGCCACCTTGCCTTAAACAACCCTTTCGGAGTAATGAATCCAGTCCTGCACAGAGTGGGAACTCACTCCTACTCAGTGGCATTAACCCATTCATGAGGGCTCTGCCCTCGGGGATTCACACAGGGTTCACCTTTCCATACGGGCACATTGAACATTCAGGGGACACTCAAACCATTATATTCCTTCCCGCCAGCAGTGGCCATGGTCAGACTCGCTAAGCCTCCGTACGAGCACTCCTGTGATGTGCATGGCTAACTTGGTTTGTCTTACGAAGAAAGACTACGCGCCACAAAATGTTTATTATAAGCAGTTCACACTTAACTGCAATTCATGAACAAATCTCCCTGCCAGTAACTATTCATCTACATTTATTTTTAAAGGCTGCATGTTAGTTAAACCTTTCTGATGCTGGATAACCCCTCCCATCAGAGTTCAGAACACAGCATCAAAGGCATGTTTTAACTGCCATAATTGCTTTAGTCTCTGGTTGACTCACCGGAGTCAGGTGTGTATTTAGGGTGAGAAATAAGGCAAGTCTACACTCTTTTAACTTCAAACTCCAATCAGAGATGTAACAAAGAAAGGCAGTTTTACATCTCTTGCTGAGGAGAAGCCCCTGAACCAGGAGAGTCAAAGGGTTCTCAGTGAAATAGCTGAGGGGCCCTCTTATAGTTAATACATTGTGTCAACTTGGGCAGTTTAGAAGTTTAACTGAGAGACTCAGCAGGGAGCTAGGGTTCTTACTTTGTAAATATCCTCATCCTGTGCAAAGGAAGGCAAAGATATTTTGTGAGTGCTACACCCACCCTGAAGGTTTTGGTGGCGGGGGAGGGGGGGCCTGTTTACAATTTGAGGGTAGAGAAGAGGCTTGCGTTTTGCTCTTTTGCTCTGGCTGCTGCCTTGAAATTTTGCCCTGTGCCATGCCACCCTACCTTGGAGCCAGCTGATTATGGACTGAAATCTCCAGAAACTGTAAGCTAAATAAACCTTTCCTTACTTCACTTTGGGTGTCAGGTGTTTTGTCCCAGCAACTAGAAAAGTAACCAAAACAGGCCCAGAGCCACACAAATATTCCTCATCTCTGTCTAGCATTGGAGGGACTTTGGCTGTCCAGCCATCCTTGGTCATTTAACTAATACTTACCTATGGCTTCTTTCTGAGGTCCCAGATGATTATTAAACCCTAACGCATATCAAGATAAACATTTTACAGTTAGAAGTTGGCCACAGTGTTATCTGTTATCATGACCTTCACATTTGAGTGTGGCCTAGACCATAGATAAGTCCACTTCACATTCAAACTGCACAGGAAACTGTAAAGGAAAATTACTTATCTCTCTCTGTTTTCCTCCTTTCTCTGTCCCTAATGAGGAGGGCTCCTTCTCCTACTCAGTGCTCTCTTATTTAGCTTTATTCTGCCTTAAGCTTTTTACCCAAGGTCACACGAGAAGGGAACTCAAAGGAACCATGCAGGGCAGCTGAGGAAGTTTCCCAGCCCTCTTCCCACTACTTCTGGGTAGCACATATGGAACGTGACCTCCAGCTGCTTGGCAGCAATAATCTGAGTAGTGATGGCCAAACAGAGAGGAGAAAGGAAAGTGCAGGATTGTTGGGTCTATTCATATAAATTTCTATGAAAATTACAGTTTCTCCTTCCTCCCAAGAGTTGTGAAATATACATAGTTATATCTACAAAGGATCTTTAATTTCTCAAAGTTTCAGCATTATGTAAAAGTAATTTTAAACAAATTATGCACATATATATTAGATAGATGATAGATAGATAGATAGTTGATAGATCAGTTGCAACTAACTCTGACACAGCTCAAATGACCCTATCATATTTTCAAGCTGCTTTTTAGAATTAATATACGTCAGTGATTATTCAACATATTATCTCCAAGTTTGATACATATTCTAGGAGAAAACAATCACAAGAAATAAATGAAATATAGTAAGTGCTATGGTAACAGTATCATTCTTTGCTTTGCTTACTCAATGATGAAATTATATTTAATAAGCAAATAGCTGAAAATAACTCCATAATAAATAATGACATAATTATAGAGTAGAATAACTTTCTGATCCTCTGCTGACTGTCTCTTCTTACCACTGCCTTACTAATAATACATAACAGTATTGAGTGCATATTATTTGCTAAATACAGACTTAAGTGCTTTATACACGTTAATTTATTCAATTCTTACAACTTTATGAAATACCTATTATGAACCTTTTTCCTACTTTATATTTTACTACTCTGATCCTTGATTCACAGAGAAAGAAACCAAAGCATAGAAAAGTCACATAACTTCTCCTGAAGCTGTGGCTTACCCGTGGAAAGTCCAAAATGCTAACCGAGGTCATCTAGCTCTGTGGTTTCATTCAAAACCCCTGTGCTCGGTTATAACTTTCACCATGATTTGACTCTAATTCCTCCTCCTCTTTCCTGATTGATCTCACTGCAGCCAACCTCTGTGATCCTCCACTATACAGCTACTATGTATTTATCCATAAGCATAATCACTCTTGCTGCCACACCTATTTAAAGTTCATCCATGATGCCTTCTGCCTGTAGAACACAGTACAACCTGCTGACAGTGGGTTCCAGTGTATTTCATGTTCTCTTCTACCATGTTCTTTCAGTATCACTGCCCTCCTGTCACTCCTTTCATAAGTGTTGCCATATCTTTTATCCCAATGCTTTTCCATAACATTCCCTTCCTCAGTCTGTGGTACTCTTTAGAATCAGATGAAATTCTAGGCTCCAGGAAGTATCCCTCAACCAAAGGGTAAAGAATAATTTCTCATTCCTCTAGTTCCTGCTCTACTTTATTCCCCCACAAAGTCCTTATTTTTATTTTAATTTAGTTTTTCTTCCCCCAGTATGGCTTTTTATGTGCTTCTCTGAAATACAACTGCTACAAATTAAGCACTATGGTTTAAATAACTTTAAACTCAATCATTCCTTACAATACTTTGTGTATAGTGAGTGTTCAATCCGTATCTATTGAACATCCGATAAATTTTGTATGTGAATGAAAAAAATGTTTTTTTCAGTGCTGGGGATCAAACCCAAGGCTAAGTGCTCTGCCACTGAGCTACAACACTGACCTCAATATCGTGTCTTCAACTTGTCTTGTTCAACCTTCCTAGAAGGATGGAAAGAGTTTTCTGTAGGCATGTGACAGATAATACTCCCAAGGGTTGTGAAGACTATGACTCAAAATATGAGGTCACCAGATTAGCACTTGTGGTCTCATATTTCTGCTGCATGAACAATAAGAGAACACACTGTAGCAGACATGGCCTTTTTTCTTCCATCTCTTATTAACTGTTCTTGTCAGTGCTCCATCCTGACTAGGCCTAACGTCTCCCTATTGCTGCAATGCAATGCCAGTTGCTGCAGAAAGCACATCTTGGTTCATGGCCTATTCTCTATTCCTCTCCTCTGTGTACAAAACCTGCTTTTCCCCCATAAAGGCATTGTCTGCAAAGATGGCAAGCAGAATGTGATTAGAAGAAGATACATACACAGATAATAAAATACAAGAAAAATTCAAAGAAAAAGACAGAAAAAAATACACCTAAAACATTAAAAATAGTGGGTAAAGAAATGAAGAAACAAGTATAAGTGGCAAAAAGGAAACAGAGAGGAAGAGGACACATCTAAGAAAAGAAACTCATTTTTCCCTTTAGGTTAGTACTGCCGGCCTCTGCTGTGACCTAGAACCTTCCATTCACCTTTACTCCCTAAACTTGGCTTTCTCAGCTATAAGAACAATTTATATTCTTGTCCCATGGAAGCAAGTTCCTGCCCTCCAAGTGACCCAACATTTTAAATAAAGACTCTCATCCAACATTTAGATAAGTTCTACTTTTGGGTCCAAGTGGACAGCTTGTTTACGATCAGGGATGACCAGCTTGCTTACGATCATTTCTGCACAGATACTGTCCATTTGGACCACGTACCTGGGTCTTATCTTCTCTCTACTTTGTCTTCAGGATTATGATGCAGCCCCTTAATTTTATCTTTTGTTTACCATCACAAACAGTAGATTCAAATATAAAAATAAATTTTAGTTTAGCTGAATAACACTGAGATCATCATCATAGATAAAGTGTAAAAAATCACAACTACAATCACAAGTCAGTTGTTGGGGTTGTTAATTTTGATACATTGACTTGACATGAGTGAGAACCACCTAGCAGTTCAGTAAGCCTCTGGGTGTGTCTGCGGATGATTGACATGTAGCCACAAATTGAAGAGGAAAGGCCCATCCTGGATATGGGTGGCAGCAACCAACAGGTTTATGGCCTGGGTGGGATAAAAAGGGAAGGAAGAAGGAAATCTTTTTTCTTAGGAAGAGCACTAGTCTTCACCTTTGCTGTCAGTCACTGGTCTCCAATTCCTTTCAGGTTTCCAGTGCAGACTCCTCAGCTTTTGGATAGACTCACACCAGTGACTGCAATGAGCTTCCAGGACTTCCCCCTCTAGGGACTACTAGATCTTCCCACTCACCAGCGCCCAGATGACCTTTTTGGATTCTTCTGCCTCTGATTCCACAGACGGCCAGTAGGACTCCTCCCCTTCTGATCCTGTAAGCCTACCTAATAAATCTTTTGCATAATTATACACATATTTTACATTGATTCTCTAGTGAACTCTCATACAGTCACCCCAGTACAGCTTCAAAATATCAATGACTCTTTCTCCTAATTCTTTTTCACCACTTCTCTGTTATCCCAAGTACTCTCTAGGCCCTCTTAGGTTCTTTTTCCAGATCCGGCAGATTAGTGTATTCCATATGCAGGATTTTATTTTACTTTTTCCTTTTAACTGGCTACAATCACCATGTGTTCTTCTATATCAGCAACTTGAAAAATCTTTCCTGAGCTCTGTTCAAGAGAGTCTGATTTCTCTTTCTAGATACTGGGGACTTCTTCAAATCTGTTCTCCTACTGTGAACTAGCAAGTCCTGGTTGAAAACTAACCAGTGAAATTCTGTTTTTAAAAATTCTGCAACTAGGAAAAAATATGAAAAATTGCACAAATAAAAGATAAAAGAAATGTTATATTTGAGCAAGAAAGGAATATTTGTGCTCTTATACACCTGCAGATTGACAGGCCACCATCTAATGAGACTGATACAGTAATACATTCTTATGCTACACATCAGGAGAACCAAGTATAAATAATAACAGGGAATGTTCTGCTCTCCTTTAGAGTTTCTATAATGTGCCTGATGTATTATCTGGGATGGGAAACCCATTTGAAAGACAAACTAGAGAATTTCCAGAGCAGAGAATTAATGAGTAAAAAACTTCAACAGACATATATTCTAAGATATAGTAACAAGGACCACTTTTGCCATCCCCATCTAAAAACAAAAAACAAAAACCTGGATAAAATATATAAAACAATACTTTCCCAGAAACTGAGTATTGAGCACCAAAGGAGTGATTCCTGAGAAACAGAATAAACAAAGTAAGTTCTGTGATTTCTCCCAGTTACTCTCTTGCAAGAGGCGTCAAGCAATGATGCTAGGAGTAGGAAGCCAGATGAAACTTGGTGGATTTCCTGTGTTGATGTGACAAAGCTGAGAGTTTAAGGAGATCCTGGCAATTAAAATTTATAGAATAGAGCACTGCGGAGGAAAGTAAAGAACAGAAAGAACACTGTTGGAGATTTGCAGAGGATCTGCCTCAGTAGTCCACAGAGTGTTGAGTGCAGAATTAAAGAAATTATTTGAGGTTCAAGAAAAGAGCCATCTGAAAGCACCAAAGCAAACAGTACCTAGAGTTCACACTGGAATTGGAATAGTGTGCTCCCACAAGCCAGAAGAGAAAAACTTCATAATCCATGAGGCATACATAAATTTAGAGGACCTTGACTCCGGAGTAGGGAATAATTAGCCCCAGAGTAAATGCTGTTCTGGTGATAATGGCTAGGTTCTTCAAGGAAAGCTCAGAAAGACTGAAACTATATTTGAGTTACTTAGGTGTATTACAGAAAAATCTCAAGGATATGTTTACAAATACAAAAATATCCAGCACCCAATAAGTATTCACAATGTCAAAAGATTATCAAAGATTAACAAAGATTATCAAATATTAAGGGGCATGCAAAGAAGAAAAATGACACAATATGAGGAATTAAGAAACAGACCAAGAACTGATGGCAATGTTAGAATTAACAAGCACAGACATTAAAACAGATATTCTAATTACATTCAATATATCTTTTTAAAAATTACATAGAAGCATAATCAAACTGTGAGAGATGAAAACTGTTTTTGATTTTAAAAT
>RJWT010041585.1:0-12314 GCA_004365215.1 Cuniculus paca
ATTATTAATAGTCATTTATCCTAGTTGAGCCAAAATTTCTAAGGAGAAGCAGCAATTTAGAAAAATTACATGACTGAATTGAACACTCCAAGAATGGAGAGAGTTGGTGTCCCCTTTCATAAGGATGTGAGTGAAGCTTAAATTCAGTCAATCTAATTATAAACTGTTGTTACTCTATTACAGAAATACCCTGTAATTGGATATGAGAAAATCTTCTATAAAATTTTGTCCCTCAGGCAAGGTTTAGTATGAGTTTCAGAAGTCCAATTAAATACGATTGAAACTGTTTTTAAAAAACCAGCAATACTTAAAAGATGGTTGAAGGGAAGCATTTTACATCATTAATGCACTTATCTTTGTATTGTAATACAATGTGTTTTTCTTTTTAAATTTTTTATCAATTTTTCTTAATGAGAAGGTATTATAAAAAGGATGTTTATTAAGTATAAGAGGAAATTCATATAAAAATTAGAAATTTAAGTAAAAAGAAAACGAGTTTTACATAATTATACTGTTATGTGTTAAAACTTTTGCTATAATTTTAAAGTTTTTTTCATTTTAAAAAGAACAATAACAGTAAAACAATTTCAAAACAGACTGTAGAACAGTAATAATAATTAGTACATTGTGTATTATCATCTACATAGTAGTTATTCAGAGTACAACATAAAAGCCAAACAATATTAACACAGACCTTTCTTTTCAATGAACTAAGAGAAATTAGCTGTACAATTCTCTTAACTATCTTCAGTACACATATATTTTTCTTTTTCCCTTTTTAACTGTCATATATATCTATATCTATATCTATATTTATATCTATATCTATATATATATTCCTTTTCCCTTCCTTCCTCTCCCCTTTCCCTATCACAGTTTCTTTTTTTTTTAAAGAAAAGAAGAAAAATATAAATAAAATAAAACAGAGTTTCAAATCAGGTTAATATGAGAGTAACAATAATTAATACACTGTGCATTATTATCTTCATAATAGTTACTCAGAGTACAAGAAACTGTTTAAAAGAAAAGAGAAACTACTGGAGGAAAGGGTAAAGGAATGAAGAAAAAGGGGAATATATATACAATAGTTAAGATAGTTATACAGCTAATTTCAGTTCATTGAAAAGAAAAATTTGTGCTAATATTGTCTGGACGTTATTTCATGTCTATATCTTGTACTCTGAGTAACTACTGTGATGATTAAGTTATTTTTAATGTAAGGATACTCATATACAGTATGTGTACAAAACCAAATGGAATAATATTGTCATACTGGTTCCTGCTTTGTTTTACTTGTCACTTATCATTATATTGCGAATATCTTTCCCTGTGAATAAATGCAATCTTATCCCACTTCTTTTTACATTTATCCCACTTTGCAATACATGTGCATACTTGTATAATATGTGAAGACTTTTAATCATTATTCTATTGTTAGATATTAAGATAGGTTCTGTTTTGTAGCTCGTATAGCCTCAAATTTACACACTTTTTAGAAATTTTGTTTTCAGGGCTGGGGATTGAACCCAGGGCTTTGTGCAGACAAGGCAAGTGTTCCACCACTGAGCTATGTCCCCAGCCCAAATTACTGTGTGATTAGTTCCCCATGATACAAATTTCATGAGTGGATGGTGAAGATTGACAGACTGTCTCCTAGATTGCGCTTTCACCTGCAATGTGTAAGAAAGGTTATTCCCTTGTAGACATATCAAGAGCTTTATCGTCTTTGTTATTCCCTTGTAGACATATCAAGATCTTTATCATCTTTGTCAATAAGTTAGGCTGAACAAATTTTCAGGTTTTAGTTTTTTTCTTTCTTTTGTATGGTTTTGTCATTTACGTTTCTTCTTCAGTTAATAGTGTGTCTTTGTTCTTTTCCTATTTTATTTATTAGAGTTCTTTGAAAATATTCTTAGTATGTTGCAAATGCTTTTTTTTAACCTGTTGGTACATTAGTTCCATAGAAATGCCTATCTCTATGTATTTTATACTTTGTATTTTAAGGAAGGGGTACAGTGCATGTCCCACAGAGTCCTGGGCATCCTGCAGGCTAAGCACAGAGGTGACCACAAAGACGCGTGCAGGACAATGCTGGGCCTACAAATGACGCTCAGGAAGAAAGGCCAGGAACTCAGCCTGGGTGAGAAAAGTTCTCTGGTTCACAGTGAAAGTTTTATTTTTGCTGTGGTTTCTTTTCTTTTATATTTATAATAATAATAACTGATATTAATAATTATTATTATTGATTGGGATTGAACCTAGGGACCTCTGACATACACCCACACCCTCCATAGTTTCTTCATGAGACAAAAGTAAAGATCAACATCAAACTCCCAAGTATCTCTTTCCTGATTCCTCTCTGCTTGGTCAGGTTTATCCACTCCTTAGATCTCAGCTCCCACACCACTTCCTCAAGGAAGCTTTCCCTGACCTTGCCCACTAGGTCAGATCTTATTTTCTGCTCATGGACAGCATACTCCTCTGCAGCACTTCTTACCACTGTGGTTTTACATTTATTTACCTGATTGTTTCGCTCAATCTTTCTTTCTCACTAAAATGGATACTCCCTGAGCTCACAAACTGACTTGGTAAGGGTAACTCATCATAAGCCCACTGTATCTGAGAAGTGAACCTCTTAATCTTTCACATCTTATTTGCTGGCAACTTGATAAGGAAGGTATTGAAAATATTATGAAAAAAGATAGAAAATGAAATCTACATTGCCGTGGGTCCTGTGTGTGAGAGAGAGAGAGAGTGTGTGTGTGTGTGTGTGTGTGTGTGTGTGTGTGTGTAGTGCGTTTAGGAGTATTGCATACTTAGCACTGAGGACATCCTAGGTAGTTAGTTCAGCATTGCCTAAGATAGTATGAAAAGTCAAATGATTGATTCCGGATCTACTCCACTTATCAACAGCCATGACAGAGGTATCATATCATAGGAGAGTTCTAACCAAAGTGATGAAAATGCAGGTACTGACTTTTGCTAATTTTATCTACTAAAAATAGTTTACTTTCCCAAGAAAAAGGAAAAGAATTATAGGTAGAGAGAGGTCATAGGAGTTGAGAAAAAGTATGGTTGTATTATGGGTTTCCTATGCTTCATTATTATCATTACTATTATTATTATTTGGAGTTTTTGAGAGAGGGCCTTGCTGTATAGTTCAGGCTGACCTTGAAATCGCTGTGTAGTCCAAGTTGGTCTTGAACTCATGATGATCCTCCTGCCTTAGCTTTGAACGCTGGGATTATAGGTATGCACCACCATGCCCACATTATTGTTATTATTGTTATTATTATTATTATTATTACTAGTACTACAATGCTGTGGATTAATCTCAGGATCTTGCTCATGTTAGAAAAATGTGCTATTACTGAGCTATATCTTCAGTTCTAATGCTCTATTATTAAGGCATTACTACCTTACTTTTAAAAAAGGTAAGCTTTACTTTAAAAAAAATCAGTCCTACTTTATTGTACAGTATCTAAACATTTAGGACAACTTCATGATAAATGAACAGCACTGTGAAATAATGTCTTCATATTGATACCAACTTTTACATCCCACCTATTGGTAAGGAAATGTTCTGTCCTGCCTCCTCTGTCCAATGCCATCTCCTGTGTGCTTTTGTGACAAGATCTTAATGGAGCCTGTGGATTATTATACACTTTGGCCTAAGAGAGTGAACGACTTCAAATCACATGTTATCAGTGAAACCGTCACGGCTGGGCTTCCTTTCATTGTATCTCCGGGCTGACCGTTTCCTGTCGATGTGCTCAGAACGGAGAATATACTGAAATCAGGTCAGTCACTATGCTGCTAACTCTACACTTCTGGCTTTGGCAGATAAAGCAGTTTTTATTTTGTTTTGTCTCAAAATATTATTTTTCCTTTTTTTCTCAAACCCAACATTAGAGTTCTCCGTGATTTATTTTCTTGCTAAAAATCAGCAAGATACCTTTAAAAGAATATATGGCATGGTCCAAATATTTACTAATGAAAAATAAATTGATTTCTTATTGTATATGCTATGCTTCATTCAAGAATTTGCATGCTCTGTCCAGCACGCAGCCTTTGAGGCTGCATAGACCAGGAATAACAGTAATTTGAATATGAACCTTGTACTGCAGGGACTCATGAAAACCTGGAAAATAATGCATGCTGGTAGTTCATGGAGATAACTAATTTTCAGTCCAAAGTAAATTAATGAGCACCATTGTGCAGCATCTTTTAGATACTCATCTATGACTTTGAGTTTATAAACTTGTATTATTTTGTCATAGGTTTTATAGGTTATTTTTCCTATTTATCTTTTTATCTTGGAAAATATAGTTATTATTTTGATCATGTTGAAAAAAATGGAGCATATTAGTGAATAATAGAAAGTAAACAAAACTCCAAGTAAATATGAAGAGGGGAAGACTTTAAATGTCCCAGGTGGCTGGAAAACAGTTAGCACAGCTGCTTGGAAGTGTGATAATCATCTTCACCCTTTGGATTTCTCACATTATTATTAGACTGGCTAATGACCAAGGCGTGAAGGATTAGGATTCCGAGAGCTCAGTAATTAGCAGTATACAACCTGCTTTGATTGAAATGACAGAAGGATGTGAAAGTTTGTTGTATGTGGGGTCCCACGTATAGGAAGCTGAAAAAGTAGGTAGTAGCAGACATAAGGGCTTATTTGTGGCAGATTTGTTATTGTGTTGGAATTGCTACCATGTAAGTGAGTTTCTTCTCTCCCACCTCCAGGCCATGTTGCTTGTAATGAGAGTGTTGTCTTCATGAGCAATGAAATCAACTGATGGCTGAATAAAGTGAAAAAAAAATTCACTTGAGTCAGAAGGCAAAATGATCCAATCATTATATATTATCATATGATAGGAAATAGCTTTAAGCAACAGATCCAAAAGCATTGTGTGGCAGTAGGTAAAATAAGAGCTTCAGTCTATCATCATGCTACCTTAACATAGTATTTCCATTAATATAAATTAACATAATTTTGGAGAGCAGGGGCAGGGTTCTCTGAGCAAGTCCAACCCAGGGAAATGGTTCTACAAAAAGAAGAAAGAAGACAGTAAGTGAGAGTAGATGGAGTACTGAAGAAAACACATCCTGCTTTTTGTTTTGGTTCAGAATAAGTGTCCGAGCAAGAATGAAACAGTAGAGTAACAGTTATGTGACTGTCTTCAAATTGGTGTTTAATATTATTGTCCTATCTTTTTAAAATTTATTCACTGATATTTTTGTGGTTGATGTTTTAAACTAAGTCATTCACTCTACTTCTGTATTAGTTGAATGCCTGTTGAACCACTTTTGGTTTCTAGATGGAAATTTCTGATTCCCTTGTAACTGTTTGCTAGACTGTGATTTTTCTTTGTCTTTTCAAGTTCAAGTGTCCTTGCCTCTCTGCCACATGCACTCCAAGGACAGCTTGTAGAGGAAGACACCACCTGTCTGACAAAAGACGGTACCTGGTTGGTGCTCTGAATGTCATGCTGAGTAGCGATGACTGTTTCTGAGGACAGACCAATTGTTATGTAATTATAGGTTCAGGTACATGACTGCACTTAGTTTTGCTGCTAATTATATTTTACCTTATAGTTTAAAATTACATGTCTATGTCTCTGCAGAGTTAACTCTTGGAGGAACAGAAACAATGTCATACTTTTTATATAGCCTCCACATAACGTAAAATACAAGATTATTACATGCTTGATAAGTAACATTCAACACTGAACTATAATTTTCATGACAGTATGTGCTTTGATAATTTTGTTCATCATAGTATTTCTAGTACTTAATTCTTAATACTTTTGTATGTTAAGTAATGGAGGTATAATGATATTTCACAAATTTTTGTTGGGGGGGTAGTGGGGATTGAACTCATGTCTTTGCTTATGCTAGACAAATAGTCTACCACAGAGCTACATCTCCAGACTTTATTTTATTTTGAGACAGGGCTTCACTAAGTTTCCCAGGCTGGCCTCAAACTTGCAATTCTCTTACTTAAGCCATCTCAGTAACTGGGATTATAGTCATGGGCCACAGTGCTTGACTGTAAGTGGATGTTTTAAAGTTGGAATTATATTATCAATTGATGTAGATTCAGAGAAGGGAATAGACAGTGGGTGGGAAAACACTCCCTGATTTTTGGAGAAAGTGCAGGTCATCTTTCTGCAGCTGGCTTCCAACTACTTTATTGGTCTATGGTCAGCAATAAGAGCGGACAGAATCCAGGAAGCCTAGAAGGGATCTAGTGACATCTCTAAATCCTCAGAACCAGGATGTGTGCCACCGTTCTCTGATCCATGCATAATTCCAGTGATCTCATCAAAGAATAGACTCTGGCTGAACCTCTCACTTTGCTTTTGTGAGGAACACCAGCTTATATGTATTTTTTATTCAAGTAATATTGTTCTTTGTGAAATTCATAGCATATAGTTTTGATGATTTTGTACTTTATTTTTTGCAGTGCTTAGGCTCAGAATCTTATACATGGTAGGCAGGTACTCTACTACTGACTCATAGTTCCAACCCAATTTTACTCTTTAAACTTGAAGTCTAAAAAAATGCTTGCTTCTGTAGCATGTTTTTCAAGGCCCTATATACTTTATTTACCAAGTGTGTAAGGTTTACCAACAGTTCATTACTTCTGCTATTTTAATACATTTTCCCATATCTGGTTTTCATACATACTAGATTAGAGAGAAAAATCAGGTGGCTTGCCTTAGGCACTTTTGAATCTTTTACCTGGCATACAACATGTGCCCATTGGAATTTGTTAAATGTGTCTAGTGAGTGAATGAATGAATGAATGACCATTTTTTTTGCATCATATTACTATCTTTTCCTTTTCTTTTCTCTTTTCTAAGAGAAGTTATTATTTTTCAGGATATAATATGTCCGTCTTTCCTCTGATTCACATTCTTGTGCTGTATTTTAAGACCGCATGCTGGGAAATCCTAATTTCCTGTGTCATAATGTTGATTTAAGAAGATTCAGAGTCTTCTTAACCTTGGTTTGTTACAGCAAGTTCCCGGTATCCTGATTCATGATTACACTCATTAAAATCAGAACAAAATATATAGCAGGGACACTTTATATGCAATCCTTTAGATACATCTTTCTCATTTTTCCTTGAGTCCACCAAGTTGAAGTCAGCATTATATCTAGAAAGTTCTTTTCTTAAAAGCAGCAGACTGGTTATTTAAAATTACAATTTGACTTTACCTAGAGTTAAAAATGAAAAATAAAAAACTTTTATCATCATTATCTCATATAGTAGAATATTTTTAAGAATTCATTCAGGAAATGAAAATGAAAATAATAAATACTCATGCATTCTTTAAAAAGTAAATGCACTTAACTTTTGAATTTATAACTTAGGTTTCTTATCATTGCAATTATTTTTTATTACCCAAAAGATAATATTTTAAATGAATGTGCCCTTTAAAAGTTTTACTGTTTTCTGCACAATAGGCCTTCAGACAAGATAGTTCAGGAATTTTCTTGTTTAGAAGCAATTAAATGATTTGGAAAACTCTCAACAGCGTGCTATTATGAAATTTTCTAATTTGAAGACTTTCTTCTTTAAAATTCCTAAGACCCTTCTATGAAATTCTTGGAATTTCTTTCAGAAACCTTGTATTTTTGGCCTAATCTATAAATCTAACTTCCTAAAATAATTTTTGAATAAAATCCTTTGATTATCCAGTTATAACAAGAGGAGGTATACTAATTTATCTTGGAATAAAAACTTGGAGAACTTCCACAAAATTACCAGATAGATTAAACTTTATTTTGGTCTCATCCTTCCGATCAGCCCTTTCTGCTTGACACCACTCCTTTGGACCTATCTGTAGCTAGATGACATGTTGTGGTTTATACCTAGATGTCCCCCTAAAGACTCATGTGCTCATAGGTGGGTCACTGAAGGTGTGGCTTAGAAGGATATTACCACCCACCCACATCTCTCACTACTTCCCACTGCATGTCATGAGCTGAATTTTCCTCTCCCGTGTCCTTCTGTCACAGCACCCTGTCTTTTGGAGCCAGTTGATTATGGGTCTGCAACCTTTGCAAACTATGAGCCAAAATAAATCTCTCCCATTTTAGCTTTGGCTATTGTGTGTTTTGTCCCAGCAGCTAGAAAGTACAATGGTACCTTGGTTCACAAACATAATTCTTTCCACAATTATGGTCACAAACCAAATTGTACCAGAACTGAATCAAATTTCCTCATAAGGCTGATACTGAACCTAAGCATTGAATTTGATTTGGTTCTCATCTAATTTGGTTTATGACCAGAATTGTGGAAAGAATTAAGGTTGTGTACCGAGGTATCACTGTAAGATTTTCAGATTGACAGTGGAGTTGTTGCTATGATGCTACTTGAGCTCTGGTTCAGGAGCCTTTGGAACTGGCTTGTGGGAAGAGTTTGGAAAGATTTACAGATGCTGGCTGGAGATGCATCCTTAGAATACTAGAAAGGGAGCTTGATAGGACATTCTTGTTGTAGCTTAGAAGACCAGAAAGTTGACAGTAATGTAGTCAGAAAAGACCTGGTTCTAGAAGTCTCAGTTGGGAAGAAGATCTCCATTAGCAGATAGACTCCAAGCCATGTGAATTATGCTGTGGCAGGAAATTTGTCTGCATTTTGCTTTTGTCTAGAGACTTTGTGGGGGACTGTGATTAAGGGCAATAAACTAACTAATCTGATGGAGGAAACTTCAAGGCAGTCTAACATTCAGGTTGTGGGTTAGGCATCTCTACTTTGAGAATCAAGAGCAAACAGCTCAGCAAAATGATTTAGAAAGTTTTGAGTTTGGCTAGAAAGATTTGATAAAGTCAGGGCTTGCAAGATGGCATAGATTATAACCTGGTTGCTGAAAAGATTGACATTAAAAAGAAGCCAAGTACTTTGAAACAGGATAATAGGAAAAAAATTCCTTGAAGAAACATGAAAAATCAGCAAGTCTCTATCCTTTGCAGACTCAAAATTACAAAGGTGATTTAATGTTTGCCCTAATGAATTTAGATCTTGCTCTAATCCCATCCCTTTCTATCTGTTTATTTTTCCCTTTTGGAATGGAAGTGTTTACTATATGCCTTTGTATGTCTGAAGTACTTAACTTTCTTTTCATTTTTACAGGGGCTCACAGGTAAGAGTTTGCCTTAAATCTCATTGATGGGTCACTAGAGACATGGTCTGGAAGGGTATATCTCCTTCTCTTGATCTCTGTTTTCTGTTGCCTTGCCATGAACTGATTCTCATCTGCCATGCCACTCTACCATGCCACCCTGCCTTGGGTCCAGCCAACTATGGACTGAAACCTCTACAAACCAAGTCAAAATAAGCCTCCTCTGCTTTAACTTGTGGGTGTCAAGTATTTTGTTTCAGCAATGAAAAATGTAACTAAGAGAGGCCCAAATCTCTGATCTGGTTATTAAGTGGTCAAGGCCAAGCAAACATGTTGGTTGATAATTTAAATTGTATCATTCTCAGTAATATATTTTATCACAACATTTATAAACAGAATATCTTTGAAAATCCAGAACAAATAATTGCCAGTGAAGGGATTTGGGTTGAGACACCATTTTAAGCACTCTATGATGACTCCATATACTTCAGGAAGTATTGGGCAGGTGAAAGGAGTGCAGAAGATTTTGTTTATAAAGTACAAGTGTTGAGGATTTAATGTACAACCTGGTGACTATAATTAGCAATAGTGTATTGTATTCTTGAAATTTGCTATGTTAATAGATGTTCAGCTTTCTTATATGCACACACACAAAGTGGCTAGATGATGGATATGTTAATGAACTTTATATGGATAATCATTCTACATTGTATATGGATAGTGAAGCATCATGCTACACACTTAAAATATATACCTTTTCATTTGTCTATTATACCTCAATAGAGCTAAAAAAAGAAAAATATTTTTACACAGCAGGTGAAATGTACAGGAGGATCAGGTAACTGAAGATTTTCTTCGCTCTTTCCCAAAGGTAAAATTAAATTAAACTAAATTAAGTTAAATTTAAAAACATGCAAAAATGTTCATAAATATTCCTCAAGATCTGATCACTTTGTATGTAAATAGGGAATATGGTGGATGGGTTATATATAAAAAACATTAATGAGAAAGGCATGTAATGGTACATGTCTAATTGTAGAAAGAATAAATCAACTTCCAAACCCTAGAAATCCAGTTTTTTGACAAAAGAGAGATTTGATACATGTTCCTGTGCTCTGTAAAAACCACTAGTAAGATACTAATCCTATCGCTGTACATTTAACTCTCAAACTCAATGACTTAAGAGTAAACCTTAAATCTTCAATTGATCAAAAGCTAAAATTACCTTTAAAAATACACTTTTAAAATAATTGTCATGTTATATTAAGAAGTAATTTCTCTGAAACTCTTTTATATATGTTTTATAAGGTAAATGTGTGTATGTCTGTGTATACATGTTTCTAATTTTATTTGTGAGATGTTTATGTTTATTTGCATTGTCTTCATAGAAATTCTATTTTTAATGTATATAAATATATGATATGCAGTATGTAATAAAGAAAAATGGTCACCATTATCAAAAATATATGTACAGCTTATATGCCACTTAACTTTAAAACATTTAACCTTTGGTATTCTGGGTTATAATGTAAATAAATCATGACATTTGATTTGCTTTTGCTATCTTACAAAAAATATAAAAATCAAAGGAAAGCAAAAACTCAACATTGCTTTTATTTCCTCAGTTTTACATTCTCCTTTTTGATCCATTTAAATAGCTCTTAGCAGTATTGTCCTCCAAATTTTAGTTTTTTTCCTTTTCCTTTTTGCATGCAGGAATTGCATGGTCAATGAATATATGTAGTATAGAATCAATTTACAAGGCATATTAATAAAATGGACAGCCATGTACCCAACACTCCTATGCACCTTTCCTATCCAATTCTTCTGCCCCATCTTCTAGCTATAACTGATATTCTGGATTTTATGTTTGCCATCTTTTATAAGTTTTAATGATATGCATATAGCACTAAATCCCATAGTGTTTATTTTCCTTCTCTTTAAGAATGTTATCAGACTTCTGGAAAGATGGCAGAGCAATAAGCAGCAGAGTACAGTCTCTCTGAGAGAAACAGTTCAGATGCTGGAATACAATACCATGGAGAGGACAAGAAGGAAGGAAGGGGTCCTCTGGACCCAGGAAAAATCTAAAATATGAATTGAAGCCCACAGAGAGAATGAAAAGAAGAATTTAAATGAAGAAGGTGGTGGCTGGTGGCACCTTAGCCTGGAGCCAGACTCACCCTGCAAGAAGAGCTGTTGAGCCTGGGGACCCACGGTTGTGGTCGAGGTCAATCCCAGGGGTTTCTGTGGAGAGGCGGGGTGCTGGAAGACAGTGGCAGATGCAAAGATCTGCACTGGCTAGTGGTGAGTGCAGGGGACTTGATCCCCCTATGGGAGCGAATGATTGGCTGGGAGCCATTTTGGAGTCAGGCAGGATAAGCCTGGGTCCAGGACTGCTGCCCACTTCTTCAGGCAGCTCCAGGTTGTGGGTGGACCCACAGAAGTTACTTGGACCGAGTTCCACTCCCATGCAAGTTCCAGACAACATTGCGTAGGTACCTAACCAGCTTAAGTACACAGACCCTGGCGGGTTCCACTTCCATGCAAACACCGGGGGCACTTGTGGGCCGGTTCCAAGCTCAGTGCAGAGGCATGGGTGCCCACCATCAGATACCAGCACTGACTACAAAAACCAAATAGTCTTCCAGCAGCTCCAGGTTATGGGCAGACCCACAGAAGTTGTTTGGACTAAGTTTTGCTCCTGTGCACGTTCCAGACAACATCACTTAGGTTCCTAACCAGCTTAGATCCAAAGGCCCTGGCCAGTTTTGTTCCCATGCAAACTTCAGGGGCCCTTGTGGGCTGGTACCCATCTCAGTGCAGGGGCATGGGCACCCACCATTGGATGCCTGTAGCCAGCACTGTCCAGAAAAACCAAGCAGTCTCACTTCGGAGAAGTTGTGGCCAGTGCTAGAGGTGCCTGGGACCACACTACCTATGTGTGGGGAAGAAATCGGGACTATGCCAAGACGAAGAAGGAGAGGGCAGTCTCTGGCATCTAACCCAAGCAGCACAAGTCCAGGAGAGGTAAACACAGAGGAGATCGAGAGTCGCACGCCTGAAATGACTGAAGGGATGGCAACTGAAGTGAAGAAACAACTTCATGAAGCTATAAGAGAAATTAGAACAGAAATTCTATCCCAAGTAAAAGAAGAAATGAAAAACATAATA
>RJWT010041586.1:0-12290 GCA_004365215.1 Cuniculus paca
AGTCAGCTGACTCCAGAAAAAAGAGTCAGCTGGCTCCAAGTCAGGGTGGCATGGCCAAGGGGCATCACAGAAGAGCAACAGTTCCTGGCAGGCAGAAGGTGGGAAGGCCACAAAGTAGCGAAGTAGTGAGAACCAAGCAGGCCTCTTTCTGTCCCTTATATTCTATCCAGACTACACACCCTTAGGGCAGGTAGCACTCACACCCAGGGAGGGCCTTCCCATAATCTACACCCAGAACTACGCCAAACCAGTCAGTGAACTCATTTAGTAATGACGCACCTTTAATCCTAGCATCACACACACTAGATCCAGTCACCTCTGAAAAAACCCCACCTATGACTGCAGGGGCTTTGGGGGGACAACTGCACACACGCTATAACAGCTTATAAGGCTCCTTTATGTGGTAACTTCCAAGCTTTATAAAATGAAATTCAGGCTAGAGTCTACTCATGACTGGACTTTTCAAAAGAAATGATTAAATACTTCTTATTGCTTGAATGATCCCAGTTCTCCTGTAGTTTGCACTTTCCTGGTCTCACTTCTTAGTCCAAATAGCTTCTACAGGGCTAATTAATCCAAAGAACAGTGATTTGCCTTGTCTAGTCTCCTACACCTGAATAAATAGAATTTTTTTCCTACTAAGAGAAGGAACAGTACCTGAAGTTAATATTCATGCCAAGTATTAATATTTGATGAACCCAATTTTTCCCAAATTAAACTAAGAAGCCTTATCGGACACCATTCACATATCATACCTTTGAATTTGGCTGGCTCATGATTATGAAAAACAATGTAAATGGTCACTGTAAGACTGTGGTGATTTCCATGTGTGGTAAGTGGTTTTGTTCAAAAGCACTTTAGCATTTGGAAAACAGTGATTCTGTTCCATGATATAGCACAGTGTCATCTTTCCCTAGCTTGATAAGGTCATTGCTGTAGTTTTCTACTCTTATTATAGCTGACAAAAAGCACTTGCAAAATATAAAAGAAATCAATTTTCATTATATAAATTAGATCTATATTTTGCAAAATTCTTTTAGCCATTTAATATAAATGGCAGTTGTTTTTTTAAGTTGGCTTTATGGTTTAAGTCGGATCAGTTTTAAATAAGACAGTACCAGAAAACACATATAATTGAAATAAGCATGGAACAAGTCAATTAATGTTGTTTATCGAACATTCTGCCCAGAATGCATAGAGTTATCATTCTGTATCCAAAATGGTAGGAAATTCAAGCTGCTGTATCATTTGGCAGCTACACGCCACACAGGAAAAAAGCTGCAGCATACAATTTTCTAATAATGGCATTGTAATCTCTTGAATTTAGCTTTTAGAAGAGAAATAATTTGTGTTAGGCTTTTCTGGGGAAGCAGTTTATAAATGGGCATTAGGTTTATAGTTTGACTTGGTCATTGCTAAAAGCTAGACACACCCAAATATGTTGATGTATAGGATCTCTTGTTTATTCTACATTTGAAAGACCCACCAATACAATTTTCAAACACAACACAGTCATGTTATTACTTGTCAACTGAGATAATCAGAACAAAATCACAAAGAGCAAATCTGTGAGAAGGGAAAAAAAATCCACCTTATCCCTGAGATCTCTTACTGGGACCGAGAGTCCATGGAAACCACTGGCTGGTCTTTGTTGACTAGGGAGATGCCAAATGAATCACAGTATAGATGGGTAAGGTGGTCTTGGAGAACAGTACTGCTTGAGAGACGCTGACTAAAGGGAGTTTCCTTGAGTTGCACATCAGTCAGATCAAACCAGGGGAAAGGCCTGGGGTAGAAAAAAAAATTGTTATTTTTTTATCCATTCAACACATCTTATTTGGCTGCTAAACACATGACTGAGAAGAGACTCTCTGGGGGGCTGGGGATTTAGCTCAGCGGCATAAGCACCTACCTGGAAAGTGAGAGGTTGTGAGTTTGATCCCCAGTACAAAAAAAAAAAAAACAAAAAAAACTATCTGAACTTGAAAATATCCCAAGACACACTTGCGAACCTGAAAAGCAAGGCAAATCAAAATAAGACTGAAAAATACAGAACACAATACCCAAGGACTGTGAAACAATCACAACAGGTATAACATACACATAATAATAACCCTAGAGGAGAAGGAAGGGAGCAGAATATTTGAAACAAGAATGATTGAGCATTTCCCCAAATCAAGGTCAGACGCCAGACCAGATATCCAGGAAGCAACTGAGAATATCAATCAGGGTAAGTGCTGACAACAGCAACAACAAAAGTCTACATCTAGATATTTTAAAACAATAGAAAATCAAATATAAAGAAAAATCCTAAAAAAAAGCCAGAGGAAAAAAAACTGTACCTATAGGGGAACAAAGATATGAATCAAACTTATTTCTCCTTAGAACCATGTAAGTAAAAAGTATTTACTCAAGTAAATATAATTAACTGCACTTCGACAAGGAGACAAATGCACTGCAATGAGAAAACAGCATTTTTGGCCACGCCTGCAATCCCAGCACTCTGGAGGCTGGGGCAGGAGGATCTCTGGGAGTTCAAGGCCAGCCTGGGCCACACAATGAGTTCAAGCACAGCCTGAACTGCATAGTGAAACCCTGTCTCAAAAAGACCAAAAGAGAACAGCATTTTCAACAAATGATAATATAACAACTGGACATACATATGAGAAAAAACTAATGTAGACACAGATCTTACATTCTTCACAAAAATGAACTCAAAATGTATCACAAATTTAAACTGTTGCAGTGGTACACACCTGTCATCCCAGCACTAAGGAGGCTGAGGCAGGAGGATTGCCATGATTTTGAGACCAGCTTGGGCCGCATAGTGAGTTCGAGGTCAGCCTGCTACATACTGAGACCCTGTTTCAAAAACCTGAAGAAACTAAAATGAATAAATAAGAAAAACCCTACAAATTTAAATGTAAAATGTGTAATTATAAAACTCTCAATAGGAAAAAAATCTAGATGACTCCCCAGAGGGGTTGGTAGTGACTTTTTAACTGTAATGTGAAAGGCATGATCCATAGAAGAAAGAATTGATAAATTGGACTTAAGTAAAATTAAAGATTTCTGCTCCATGAAAGATATTGTCAAAGGAATGAAAATGCAAGTGATAGACTGGGAGAAAATACTTGCAAAAGATACATCTTTGTTATCCAAAATATACAAAGAACTCTTAAAACTGAACATAAAACTCTTAAAGAACTCTTAAAACTGAATACAAAAATGAAGAACTCAAATTAAAAATAGGCAAAAGACCTTGATAGTCACCTCACCAGAAAAGATGTACATGCAGTAAATAAACTTATTAAAAGGTCTTCAACATTAGGTAGTTCCAAATTAAAACAACAATGAAACAACCACCCACTTCTACTAGAAGTGCCAGAAACCAAAATACTGACAACACTAAATACTAGTAAGGATACAGAGCAGCAGAAAATCTCTTCAATTGCTGATACTTCAAATCTCATTAAATGATACTTCAGAAAACAGTCTGGCAGATTTTTTTTAAATAAAATTATTCTACCATATGATTCAGCAATCAAACACATTGGTATTTACTGAAATAAATCAAAAACATGTTTTCCCACAAAAACTTGGCCAAGAATGTTTGTAGGAGCTTCATTCACAATTACCAAAACTTGGAAACAACCAAGATGTCCTTTAGTAGATGAACAGATAAACTGTGATAATATCGCGGAGCAATGGAATATTATTTGGTAGTAAAACAAAATGAACTATCGAGCAATCAGAAGACATGACAGAAACTTAAATACACATTATTAAGTGATAAAAGCCCATTTTACAAAGCTACATATTCTGTGATTCTATATAACCTTCTGGAAAAGGGAAAACTATTGATGCAGTAAAAAGATCAGGTGTTAGAGGGATGAGTGTTAGGATGCCAAGTGTTAGAGGGATCAGTGGGTGGAGTACAGAGAACAAAGCAGTGGAAATTCTGTGTGATAGTAGAATGGAAGATACAAATTATCACACATTTCTTCAAGCCCCTCATACATTTCCCCACTGAAAAGTGAACCCTAATGTAAACTATGGACTGAGTAATAACGATATGTCAGTGTAGGTTCATAAATTTTAGCAGATATACCGCTCTGGTGAGGGAATATTGATAATGGGGGAAGCTATGCATGCAGGGAGACAGGAAATCTCAATGTCCTCCTCTCAATTTTGTTATGAAATTAACTGCTTTTTAATAAAGGTATCTTTTTTAAATTTCAAAGAAGAGGGGAGATTCAATGAAAATATATTCCACCAAGACTATATTAAAATTTTGAACTTTTATTTATCAGATGATACGGCTTCAAACTTGTTTTGTTTTTTGAGATAGGGTCTTGCTCTCCAGTGCAGGCTGGCCTTGAACTTACTAGGTAACCTAGGCTGGCCTCCAACTCTTGATAATCCTCCTGCCTCAGCCTCCTGAGTGCTGGAATAACAGGCGTTTACACCACACCTGGTGGCTTTAAACTTTATAAAGAAAGATGATTATAAATATGGAGTGAACTTAAGAAACTACAATCATAATGAAAATACTAATATTCCATTAATACCTCTCTTTCTTTTTTTTTTTTTTTTTTTTTTTTTTTTTGCGGCACTGGGGATTGAACTCATGACCTTGCGCTTGCCGGGCAGGCGCTTAGACCGATGAGCTAGATCCCCAGCCCTGTTTTTGAGACAGGGTCTCACTATGCCATTCAGGCTGGCCTTGAGCTCACTTTGTAGCCCAGGCTGGTCTCGAACTCACAATGATCCGCCTGTCTCAGCCTCCTGAGTGCTGGGATTACAGGCGTGAGCCACCACACCCGGCTAGAATACCTCTCTTTCTAAAAGATCATCTGACAAGAATTTAGCTCATTTCTTTTCCAATTTTATATGCATAAGTATACATGGAATCTTGTAAAAATGCTAATTCTCTACACATTCATCTCAGCAACACATGGAACTTTCTCCAGAATAGACCTACTATGTTTAAATAAATATGAAAGAAAGAAAAAAAATATGGAAGAATCAGAATTATTCCATACATATTATAAAACTATAGGGCAGTGAAATTAGAAATCAATGGCAAAAGAGACCGCAGAAATTATGCAAATACATGAAAATTAATCAATACATTTTTGAATAATCAGTGGGTCATAGAAGAAATAAAGGAAGAAAACAGCTCTTGGGATCATATGATAACACCAGTACAATACACCAGAAACTACAGGACGCAAAGGAAGCGGCTATGAGGGAAGTTAATAGCTATGAATGCCACATCGGAAAAACACAATAAGCACAAATAAAAAACATAATGATACACCTCAAGGTCCTAGAAAAGCAAGAACAATCCAAATCCAAAACTGTACAAGAAAGGAAATTATAAGGCAAAAAGCAATGAAACTGAGACTAAAAAATTCAATAGTATCAATGAACCAATGAGCTTATTCTTTGAAATTATAAAGAAAATAGACAAATCTCTAGCCAATCTTACTGAAAAGAAAAGACCCACATCAATGCAACTAGAAATAAAAAAGGCAAAAAGGATAATGAATACCACCAAAATCCAGAAGATTATTAGTAATCACCTTGAAAACCTATACTCTAATAAATTAGAGAATCCAAAAGAAATGGACAGATTTCCACATACATGTGAGTCACCAAAATTGAACCAAGAACATACAGAAACTCTGAATAATCCAATAATAGGCAATGAATTGAGGCAGTAATAAAAACCTCACCAACTAAGAAAATCCCAGGGCCAGAATTTGAGATGAGACACAGGAAGAGCTGGCAAAGGAGAGGCCAGAGAGACAGGGGGGAAAAATGAGGAGATGTGAATTACCATGAAGGCTAAGAGAAGAGATTGCTTCAATAAGGATGGCATATTCATTAGTCAAGGGAGAAAAGCAATTAAAAGTGCCCTGCAAATCTACTGCTCTTGGTAACAAGAGCAACAATTTTTACATACTAGATTCTCAAAGACTAAAAGGATTAATTTTATAGTTATCAACGTATACAGAAATAGCACTTTCATGTTTGTGGAGACAATTTGAGAAGCAATTTGGGAATATATATTCTCTAACCCAGAAATTCTGCCACAGATTTAGTATAAGAATATGCAAAGCAAGCTGGGCATGGTAGCGCATGCCTGTAATTCCAGCACTTGGGAGGCTGAGGCAGGAGGATCATTGCGAGTTCGAGACCAGCAGGGCTACGGAGTAAGCTCAAGGACAGCCTGAACTGCATAGCGAGACCCTGTCTCAAAAAGACAAAAAAAAAAAAAAAAAAAAAAAAAAAAAAAAAAAAAAGAATATCCAAAGCAGCCTTTTGTGCAAAATTTGGGGCAGGAGAAAAAAAACTATATACATCTTTATCAAGTGGAAATAGGGGGAATAAATTTAATTAAGTAAATATATCAAATTGAAGCCTACGCTCATAAACGAAGTAGATATAATTATACTAACATCGAATGATATCTGTTACAGGGAATGAAAAATTAGTAAATGTAGTTTTCAGGTGTCTAGCACCATCCATAGGAGTCGGTATGTGTGTATGTTGTAATGACAATATAAATATATATTTGTAAATGGATTGATAAGAAGACAAAATAAAAAACTTTTAGAAGTAAAATTTATGAAATGGGATATGGGAGGCAAAGAAGGCTTTAGCTTTCCATTGACTGAATTTTTTGTAAAAATGCATTATTTCATCAATTTTTTGAAGAGAATGTGAAAGGATAAAACAAAAAAAACAGTCTGCCAAGATGAGTACGCGGGAATCTGAATGGCCATATCCGCCATCTTACCTCTTCTGAAACATGTTCTTCAAGTAGACTGTGTTGACAAAATCTGTCAACTGAAATTTGGGACAAGATGTCCCATCTGTTTTACAGTCTTCGTAGTGCACCGAAAGAAACACTTTATTCAGGAGCTGCAGCACTTGCGAATGGGCCATGTTGCTTGCTGTACAGATGTTTAGGCACGCATAGAACACTCCCTCCAACCATTTGATATTGAGGGTTATTCCCCCTATACATGAATGAAAAGATAAATAACAGTGAGCAGTAGGGAATGTAGTTGCAGCGAACGTAGAATCAACCCCAGTCAGCGACTAGAACCCACCTTTTTGTCAATACAGGTTGGTAATATGGACCTCAAGATAAGCAAACACTCTCCCCTCCTAGGCCAACAGCTCTATTTGCGTTTTGTAACGCACCAGGTGTTGACTATACCAGAGAAGTACAGATGCCACTAATGCAGAGACTACTAATGGCAAAAGGTCTTCCAGAATGATCTTTGCCAATGAGGAAAAGGAACTGGAGCAACTGTAAAATTACAAGGAAAAGCCATTTCATCCCTAGACACTGCATTTGCCTGTTTAAATAAGCTATTTCCTCTGGGTGTTCCCAGTTCTTCCTCAAGGGATCAAATAATTAGCCCTCTCCACTCTTCCTAATAAAGGCTGTTTTTACCACCACTGTCCCCACACCAAATTTAAATGGTTGAGAATGTGTCTAACTTGTGCTCCATCCCCCATCCCCAGCACACAGTACAGGGATTTAACAATATGGCAAAAACAAAAAACAAACAAAAAAAACCCTACAAACAAACAAACCAGTATGGCAAGAGGTTAATGGAAGACAAATTTTAAAAGAATATTAGAAATACAATGAACTATTACCAGTAAGACTATAGGGGCAGGTAGCCTGAAGAATCACAGGATCTTGGAGAGCAGCGGTGATTTCTTTATTGGCCCCCCAGATGTTGTCAAAATCCTCAGTACACTGATACTTAGGCCGCAAAATATTGGTGGTGTTCAGTAGTAGTTTCAACCTGGAAGCCACCAAGACAGGGTGTGGAGTACTAGGTCTGGAATACATGCAGCCCCTGCAAACAGACTGCTTCCTGCACAGTGCTGCTCAGAGGCAAAGCAGGTCTGGATCTGTGCTGAGGTCACGAATTAGTCAGATTGTTCATTCACCCCCACTAACAAACCCTTATTGAATGTTATAATGTGTCCAGCACTGGGACAGACACTAGAACTACAGAAATAATATTGCACACATTTTCAGTAGTCTTTCATGTTGTTAACTGGTGGTTTCTCTTCTCACTGATACCCAGAATATTACTCAGCTCCACAAAGTGGGGAGGTAATGTGCTATTACAGTTCTATACATTTGGATAGCAAAGAAAATATCCCGCTCACAAGTACTACTGGGGGAATGGGGAAGGCACAACTAGAAAGGTGGGCTGGATCCTTCTGCAGATCAAGGGGCCTCCTCCTCATGGGGGCTATGGTGGAGGAGGGAAGCAGAAGTCAAAGTGAGCACCAGTTCTGTTCTCACCCTAACAAGATACCTGGGGAGTGGGATGGCAGCTACGAAGCTGTACACAATGCAGGTCTTCTTAAGGCTCTTTTGAATTTCTAAGCAGATATGAGGCAGCTGAGACGGCAAGCAGCAGAGGAATACCACGTTGGCCCAGACTACCAGACAAGAGTTATGGTAAAAGCACTGGATCCCCAATTTCTGGAACTCAGCTGGGAAGCATAAGAAAGGATAGGAAGAGCACAGTACAAAAGACTTTTACCTAAACATCAACCACAGGGAGAACATCATTTTATGTCAGTGAAGTAACCCAAGCCTTCTTGCCACGTAAACCAGAAGACATTCCTGTCTGCTTTCTATGAACGGTGCAGCAATGCCCTAACCCCATTACTGAAGCAGCTGGGGCCACTGCGGCAGTGCTTGGGATGATAATGATTCACCTTTAGCTTAATTTTAGACCAAATGCTAAAATTTTTCAAAATTTTTAAGGAAGAAAAAAAGTCTCTAAGAAACCTTTTGATTCAATTTAGTAAAGGCTTACCATGTGCCAGATAATATACGAAGTACTCTATTACACTATTTAAGGTAATCTTCACAAGGAACTGCTGCGGCAGAGACTAATGGTATACCCACCCATAGCATAGATGAGGAAACAGGCTTCCTGAGATCTGGCTTCAGGAAGCTCTGTGACTTGCTCAAGGTGATATAGCTCACTGGCTTAGGTTGGTAAGACTAAGAAAATGGATGAGTAGAGAGTAGAGACTGGGCAAAGTTTGGAAAGATTCCCCAGTTTCTGTAAAGTATAAATAAGTTAATGTTAATAGCATTTTCTTTTTTGTAAATGTAGAGCAGTACGCTGGGTATCCTGGTGCACACCTGAAATCCCAGTACGAAGCTGAGGTGGAATGTAGCTCAGTGTGAAAGCAGTGAGTTTAATCCTTGGTACTGCAATAAATAAGTAAATGAATGACTAAATAAATAAACAGTAGAGAAATATGATAACTTATGTATTGGCATAGAAACACTCACTGATAACTGTTAGTTAATTATTTGTATTTACTACAAAAAGGAATTTTTTTTTTTTTGGTACCAGGGATCAAACTCAGGACTTCACACTTGCCAGGTAGGTGCTGTGCTGCTGAGCTATTTGACCCATACTTCTCTCAAAACATTTTCATCTTCCGAGGGCTGGGGATCTCGCTCAGCGGTCTAAGTGCCTGTGTGGCAAGCACAAGGTCATGAGTTCAATCCCCGGTGCCGCAAAAACACACACACAAAAAAAGAAAATGCTACCATTTCCTATTCTAAAAGCATGTTTATAAAAAAAAATTTTTTTTCGTCTTCCGGAAAAATTCTTCAGGCCCTTTCTCAGTCCATCTCCCCAGAAGCAATCATTGCATTTATTTATTTCTATCATGTAGATTACTGAGTGGAATCATTACAAACCATGTTTTTAGATTTCAGTAGTTTTTAAAATGGAAAGCCAAATGCAAATAGTTGCAGACTAATTCCTCTTGTTAGAAGACTTGAACTCTGTACAGAAAGGTTCCCTGTGTCACAGACTCAGAAAAATAATTCACCACCACAAGCACAAGGAGGAGAGATGGATATAAAACATTTAAGTGGAGAAAAAGATTGTTTTAAGCAACAAGTTTAAAAGTCATCTTTACAGCTGGGTGTGGGGGTACAGTCCTGTAATCCCAGCACTCAGGAGGCTGAAGCAGGAGGATTGCTGCGAGTTCAAGGCCAGTCTGGGACACAATGTGAGTTCAAGGCCAGTCTGAACGGCATAATGAGACCCTGTCTCAAAAGGACAAAAAATAAAAACTAAAAATTTCTTTCTACCTTTTCTCAGAACTAGCAAGCCCAGAACTCTGCATGCTGCACACAAGCATTCCTTTTCAAAGGGACCTTTTCAAAATGGCTTGGTCAAAACATGACTAAAACAACCAACCCCGCTGTGTAACACACGGTTCCTCACTCAAGGTCTCTGGCCTCCGCGTGGAGATGCGCAGGCTCTCGGCGGGGATGGGGACGAGCTGCAGCAGTGCGCAGGTCAGCTGCTTCCCAAGGTGGCCTCCTCCGATGATACCCACTTTTAACTTCTCTTTGTCCGTATCGGCTGACTCCACTGATTGACCTGAGAGTGATCTTGAATCTTGATTCTCCTGTATTAATTCTCTGAACAATGAACAGACAGACAGACACACTCATAAATGCGTGCTCACACTGTAGCTCTCCCTGTCAACCTCTTATGTTCTCTGCATTAATTTTCTCAAATAGAAGCGTGGTGGCACTTTATCTCAGAGACGTGGTATTTCAATTGAGTGAGATTTATTCAGTCTTTTAGGCAATGAAATTTTTTAAAAACTAAATCACACCCATTTTTCAAGGGACCGAAACTGGTTTAAAATACTATTGTTTATCTTTTTTTTACAGGTGCTATGCATGCTCCTGCTTGCTTAGACACAAGGCCTGAATATTTATCCTGTCATTGGTAAGTTCGGACCACTGTTGTGCACGGTACTGTGTGGCCATTTTCTTCTTTCTTTCTTTTTCTTTCGTTTTGTTTTCTGAGCAGAGAGCTGTCAACATCTTTATCGTGGTTAAAAACAAACAAACAAAAATCACCTAGCATAAAATTTGCCACCTTAACCATTTTAAGTGTCTGTTAGTGTTAACTATGAGGATATTATAGTGCATCAGATCTTTGGAACCTTTTCATCTTGGAAAGCTGAAATTCCATATCCACTAAACAATTCATTTCCCCTTCTCCCAAACTCTGGAAATTACTGTACTTTTTTTTTCTTCTGTTTAGTTACTTTGTTGTTTTTTGTTTTTGTTTTTGTTTTTGTTTTTGTGTGTGTGTGTGTGTGTGTGTGTGTGTGTGTGTGTGTCTTTTTGAGACAGGGTCTCCATATGCAGTTCAGGCTGGCCTTGAGCTCACTTTGTAGCCCAGGCTGGTCTCGAACTGGAAAAGATCCTCCTGCCTCAGCCTCCCGAATGCTGGGATTACAGGCGTGTGCCACCATGCCCGGCTCCATTTAGTTACTTTGGATACCTCAGACAAGTATAATTATGCAGTGCTTACAATTTTGAAGCTGTCTTATTTCACTTGGCACAATGTCATCAAGTTACATCCATGTTGCAGCTTATGAGAGAATTTCCTTCTTTTTAAAGGCTAAATAATATCCTATTATGTGTAGACAATACAATTTCTTTATTCATCATCAGTGGATATTTAGGTGTTTCTACATCTTGGCTATTAGGAATGCTGTAATGAACATTGGTATGCAAATAGCCTTTTGAGATCTTGTTTTCAATTCTTTAGGATATACACCCAGAAATGCAATTTCTGGATCATATGGCAATTGCGTTTTTAATTTTTTGAGGAACTTTCAAACTGTCTCCCATAATAGCTACACAACCTTACATTCTTACCATTCATATACAAGGATTCCCATCTGGTTTTCTAAGTGTTCATTCTAACAGCAGCAAGATGCTATCTTAGCTGGGTGTGGTAGTACATGCTTGTAATCCAACACTTGGGAGGCTGAGACAGGAGGATCACTACAAGTTCAAGGCCAGCAAGATACTGTCTCAAAAACAAAACAAAACAGGATGATATCTCATTGTGGTTTTGATTTGCATTTTACTGATGATTAATAATGTTTTCATATACCTGTTGGCCATTTCTATACATTCTTTGAAGAACTGTCTATTGAAGTATCATCTTTGTTTGTTTGTGACAGGGTCTCACTATGTAGTTCAGGCTGGCCTTGAACTCACTTTGTAGCTCAGGCTGGCCTGAAACTCATGGCAATCTTCCTGACTCAGCTTCCAGAGGGCTGGGATTACAAGCATGTGCTGCCACGCCCAGCTGAAGTACCATTTTAAAAGTTGAGTTATTTGGTTTGCTGTTGAGTTGTGGGAGGTCTTTATATACACTGGATGTTAACTC
>RJWT010041587.1:0-12299 GCA_004365215.1 Cuniculus paca
TTTCAAATTTTCTAATTTCTCAAATATTCCAAATGTTGCAATAAAAAATCAGTTGAACAGGTGTAACAATGGAAACTAATCTAATCTGGGAGTATCCAGGAAGGCATTTCCATAAGCCTGGCAAGTAACCATTAAAGAGAGTGAGTTTAGAATTGTAATAAGCAGTCCAAGTGATCACACCGTGACTAGCATTTATCATTCTCAAATGCCTTACTCTTGTGCTTCATTCAAAGGACTGTTAAAAGAAAAATAAATATATCAAGAGAACTTAAAATACAGCCCCTGTCCTTGGTATGGTGATAAGCTTGGAAAAAAATATATATGCAGAAAAGAAAGGAAAGAAACAATTACTGAAATTCTATGAAGAAAATGGCTCAAGGGAACTGAAAGCAATTTTGATAGTTTAATAGGCAGCTATTCAAACCTCCCTCTGAAATGTATGTTGAGAAATGTAGCCTGGACCCTAGCACCTATATGACATGGGAGACAGAAGAATCGTCTACTTTAAATTTCTCTTTTGCTTCCGTGGATCTTAAAGGAGGTTTCTCTAGACTGGAAAATAGTCCGCAAAGAAGAGTTTTATCACTGTGAATAACCTATCATTATAATGAAGAAAAAAAAACTATTCAAACCATCTGATAAGCAAAATTACATATACAGAAAAGGTAGGCATGCCTTCGTTTTATTTTAGTATAGACTACATGCTTTATTTGAAATTTTTGTATCTTTGCAGCCTATTTTCTTATCTTCATTTATTTTTAAAAATGGTAAGGCTTTTGTTTAGCTAACTTATTGGTGTGGAGAAGGTTGCTAGCTGAGTTTCTACAAGCAAGTTGTTTTTATTTTCAAGAAAGAAAACAAAAATTATTTACTTTTCAGCTTATTTCTATGTAGTCTAGAAGGCTGGGCTCTTGGTGAAATTTTCCAGGCTAGTATTAAAGCAGCCCCCTCCAGCTAAAAGTGAAGATCCTTTCCTCTTGTCTACAAAAACCAGCCTGTAATTAACCTCAGGAATTTCACAGAGAACTCATTGACTACCAAACTTTTTGCTTTTTTCAGAGACAGGAGGGGAGTTAATCATATTTTGATGCATTTTTCTCTGACTGACTTTGCCCGTATTTTTGAAAAAGATTATTTTTCATGAGTATGTTAATAAAAAAACAGGGAAATAAAAACATGAAGCATGGAACTGAAGTTCATTCCTAGATTCAACAGTTCCAGAGTCAGTTACAAAACTGTTTCAGTCACCATAAGATGCCATTAAGTCCGCGAAGATGAATAAAAGCAATTTTGTGGACATTTCAGGAATATTTCTAGGATATTTTCCTTGTTGACCCAGGGAAAGTGGTCAGCATGACTTTCAATATTCAGATTAACATACACTTTGATAAAGATCAACAATAACACAAACCTGAATTTCTTTATTTAATGATTTAGCAGTATAAAACTTTAGGTTCCTAACTGTCAAAACAATGCCTATTTTTACATAGTGGTTTTGTGGGATTTAATGAAACTCTGGCTACAAAGATAATAACAGGACTGAAAATAAAAACATTCCTGAACTTTATGATAAATAAAATAAAAACATAGAAACATGAAATGGCCTTGGCTGGGAATGGTGGTGCATGCCTATAATCCCAGCACTGGAGGGGCTAAGGCAGAAAGATTGCATTGAGTCTGAGGTTAGCTTGGACCACATAGTGTGTCCAAGTCAGCCTGAACTGCATAATGAGACTCTGCCTCAAAATAAATAAATTAGCTAATTAATTAATTTTAAGAAAGAAGCATAATATAGTCTCATAAGAATCATTAATTTTTTAGTTGGGTTTGGACATATGAGAGAAAATATGCCACTGCTTTCAACTTTGTGATATTAATGAATATAATCACATATTTTACATGTGCAGAATGTTAAAAATCATACACGTTACAATAGTGAAAACATTTTAATGGAGGAAAGAACAAAATCAGAATCTCCACAGACTGTTGTCAGTTTTACTCTAGAGCTCCAACATTATCTCGAGCACCAAATGCACTTTTTAACCTTAGAGAAACAAATTATCATAGATTCTTCAAGAATAACAATCATATCAGTACT
The DNA here is from genome assembly GCA_004365215.1 of Cuniculus paca. Classification (NCBI taxonomy): domain Eukaryota; kingdom Metazoa; phylum Chordata; class Mammalia; order Rodentia; family Cuniculidae; genus Cuniculus; species Cuniculus paca. The sequence continues at coordinate 2,099 of RJWT010041587.1, forward strand.
TGGAAAGATTTCAAATTGCAGAACAGCGAATTTTAAAAAAACAACCAAAACGGGTCAAGGACATAGCTCAGCAGCACAGCGCCTGCCTGGCAAGTGCAAGGTCCTGAGTTTGATTCCCAGAAAAAAAAAATGACAATATTCTAGCAACGATTGATCACTTTTGATTTTTTAAAAGTTTTCAATTTATTAAAAAATAAAACTGTGATATACTGAAGAAAAAATTTACCATGGAAAAAAATAAATTATTCATAAATACACTGATTCAATAAAAGTTGGGCAAAAGTAAAGCTTAAATATATGCTATGCATCATTTAGATAATTCTTTAGCCTGATATTCTTCTTTGATCCTTCCAGTAGTGAAAGACAGACAGTTGTTTGCCTGCCTATCCTACCACCTGGAAAGAAAAATGATACTATTTACACTAAAATTTTCACTAAATTTTTTTACATTACATAATGTCAAGAAAAAGAACAAGCAAGAGAAAATTCAAAGATATCCACAGGGACCATTTTATTTGAAGAAGGAGAACCTGAGATGTAGGCCACTAACAATTAAAGCATTTAAAGTAGCACTTAAATTGCTGAGTATCACAACAAAGTAAAAGTATAGACAAGTTTAAAATTTAAAAAGATTTTGATACTGATTAAGGGCTGATATTTCCATTGTTTTCATTTTCTTAATTTTCTTCTTTTCCACTCAACTGAAACAAGTTTTTCTATTTGGCATTTGTCCCAAGATGAACTTACACAAAACACCCTCAAGTCAAGTATTTTTAGTCCTTAAACAAGGTACCAATGAACTGTGGACCAAGTGTACTAAAATGATCTAGTTACCACAATAAACCTCCCAACATATTAAAATAAAATCCATTAGTTTAAAATAAGAAAAATACTTTGGAATTATATAAGCAATGAACTTAATGAGATTAGAATGATTACTATTTTTTTCAAAATACAAAGGGAATCCACTGACACAGAAAAACTGGCCTCCTTTCTAAAAGTGTTCTTGTAATGATTAAAGCATCACTTCAAGAGGTCAGTTGAGCACTCAGAGGATACTAGGATAGAAAAGCTTTTTTATCATGTTGGTTTCTGGAAAAGTAAGAGAAAATATTCTATTCCAGTTTGAAATAACAAAAGTTTCATATTTCCAGTCAGATTACCCACCTTTCCTTTTGTAGTCAAGACAAATAATACTGTCTCACCTCTGCTGGACTCATGAGAATTACTCTAGTAGCATATCGTATTGGATTCTCAAAATACCATGGGGCATCAGTATTAAGCGTATATATAAGAAATCCAATTTGAGGTCTCCACCCTGATGTACTAAAGCAGAAACTGGAGATAGGATTCAGAAATCTCCAATTCAAGAGCTTTTCTGGGTGACCACTGCTGTTGAATGAAGTTTGAGAATGGCTGAACACAGACCAACTTAAGGCAATTCCCATTCAAAAGCAAACACAGATTATAATACTGCACGTATGCTCAGCTAAGTCAGAAGCTGAATCAGGAGGAGTTTAGCTATTATTCCAATAAATGTCAGCTGGGAATTGTCTGTACTAAAGATTCTAAGATAAACTGATATAACTGAAGCTTAGAGTCCCACCATTTTATTTGCTTTTGGCCCTAAGTAACTATTTATAGTCTTCTGTCATTGGTGAATTCACCATAACTTAAAACAGATTAAAGAGAAAGTTTAGAAGGAAATATTGTCTGGGCCTTCTAACCTTTTCATATTTTCCCTTAGATAAAGAACACCAGAAATATTGTGTTATTACATTTAAATAAACTTGCAAGCAGCAAAAATTCCAAACAAGCGTGTTATATAGTTTTTACCCCAAATCAAAGGTCAGATCCAATAGGTATAATATTTCTAGCTTTAACATTATTCCTCAGCTAGAATAGAATGAGTTTTTGTGTCTTATTTTGTTTTGCAGATATCAGCCTAATAAAAACAAGAAGTTACATCATGCACAGCATTGTAAAGAAATTTCATGATTCCTAGATGGCTTTTGTCAGGATATTTGCATCATCTTAACACTCAAGAACTGTTGAAGAACAGCCTGTATAACAGCAGTTGTAGAACATTCATACATTTGTAGAAGTGATTTACATTCTTTGCTTTTTCACTCTACAGACGTTGTAGATTGCAGATGTAACACAGCAGAGTTACATGCACAGCAAGACTGAGTTGGGAGGGACTATTCTGAGGGGCTACCCTGGGGCACTTGCTTCTCACAGTCTCATCTTTGGATCAATGACACTAGCGTTATGGGCAAGATGGTTAGAAATGCAGTTTCCACACCCTAGTCCTACTATGTCAGCTACTCTGAGGGAGCTCCAGGGATCTGTGTTTCAACAAGCACTAAAGGATATTCCAAAGCACATTCAAATTTAAGAATGTTCGAGAACACACACAGTACTTCTGTGGTCTTCTACCATGACATAATGTAAATTTCTCATCAATTATGATAGCATTTTCAAAATACAGCAATTGATTTACGCCTTCCTTCAGGTCAGCTTTACTGACTACCTACTCTGTACCAGCCATGCACGAGGTACTGAGGTATTGTGAAGAAACAAACCCAGCTGTTGTCCTAACCATCACTGTGTTTGCAACCTATACTGTTTGGTGAAAATGAAAAGTACAAACATTATAGCAAACATAGAAATAATAAATTTACCGGAGAATGGTGAAGCAAGAGAATAAGGTACAACATAAATCAGAATGTTTACTTTTTTTTTTTTTAATGGAATAGTGTGTCACTGAGGAGGAGACGTTTGGGAGAAAGAAAAGCAGGAAGGGGGGCTTATGTTAGGAAAGAGACGGGGACCCAAAGGAGGCTGAGCGTGACTGAAGTCAAGCCAGTAGGAGGCATGGAATTTGAAGGAGTTTTAAAGGCCAAAGTTTTCATTGTTTTTCATCTGAAATTGCTCATCTTTGAAGGATTTTATTAGGGATGCATATTGCACAGATTTTCATTTTCAAAGATCACTTTATTTGGTGGAAGGAGGAATGAGCTAGAAGACAGGTTTATACGGAGGTGAGGCCAGCAGGAAACTGCAGTAATCTTGGAAGGGGAGAGATTCCCTGAACTGGAGTGAAGGCAGAAAAGGAAAGCAGATGAATTTGGAAATGCAGTCCCTGTGACAGCTTGTGTTATTCCACTTGGGAGTTCTACGGCTCTATCTATTTAAGGAGAGGCTATTGTTTTTAATTTGTTTAATTTGGTTCCTTCTCATCCTGACCCAGTTGCCTCATATTCACCATACTACTTACCTCTTACCCTCTGCACTCTAGATCTATGCTGCCCACCCCATACTAACCACATGGGACTACTGTTGATTGATATATAATACAGTATTTATACATATTTATGAGTTACAATGTGACGTTTTGATTCATGTATACATTGAATAATAACAAAGTCAGAGTACCACCTTAACACATATCTATCATTGTAACTTTCATCATTTCTCTGTGGTGAGGACATTCAAAATTCTCGCTTCTAACCACTTTGAGAAATATGTTGTATTATCGTTAGTTGTATTCACTGGTGTCAGAAAACATCAGAACATATTCCTCCTGTCACGTTGTATTCATGGACCAACCTCTCCCCATGTCCCTTCTCTCTAGTTTCTCCAGCCTCTGGTAACAACTATTCTACTCTGGACTCCAATGAAATCAACATTTTTAAGATTTGACACATAAGTGAGATTATGTAATGTCTGTCTTTCTGCGTCTTATCTTACTATAATATCCTCCATGTCCATCATGTTGCCAAAAAATATAGGATTTCAAGCTTTTTAAGGCAAAATAGTAACTCAATTTGTATATGTGGCAAATTTCCTTAATCCATTCATCCATAGGAGAAGTGTGAGAGGTCTTCTGCTTTTGATATTTTCTTAAATGCCAAGGTATATTTTGGGGTAATATGTCTTGAACCCTGTCGCAATATAAATGTCATCTTACGAGATCATCCAATCTACAATCACAGTCCAGGTACACTTTGCATAATCACTCAATTTTAATTTCTATGCATTTATGGCTATCTCATATATCTCTTGGTTATTTTTGTCCATTATCTATCTTTCTTACATGAATTTAAACACCATAGTTCTGAGATCTCGTCTGTCTTGCAATCTCTGCTGTAACACTTAGACCTAGACTATTGTCTGGTAACTAATAGGCCCTCAATAAATACTTCAGAAGTAAAAAAAGGCAGCAGAAATATATTAATGTTCACAGCACATATCATTTTAAACATATTAATGTTAGATGAAAACATTTCATACAAATAAAATGTAATCAACTAACGTGTAAGCACAATTATGAATACAGGAGATTTTCAATTAAATTTGAAGTCTAATGCCGTATTTCAGCTCTGTCTCTATCTGGAGCACATCACTTTGTTTCCAAGGCCATCTTATTTATAAAAGAAACAATTTAGCCTGCAGTTAAAAGATTTTCTATAGTTTGAAATTCAGTGTTTTTCATGAAGAAAGTGAACTCAAGAGCATTATGCAAGTCTTTTAATATACCTAGAAAATACTAATTCATGTATTTTTTGTTAGTACAATATTATGTGAATATTTATTCTGTATTTTAAGTTATCATAATATTGCAAATTCTCGAACTGCCTAAATGTTCATAACGCTTAAAGTTTTTATAATATTAAAAATAAATTTTTTTGAATAAACTGAGCTAATCCTTAAATTGGAATTTAGAGACACATCTGCTCAAAAATATCAAATTAACCACAACTTAATTGATTATTATGCAACAGATCATATTAAATCAGGACAATCAAAACCCTTATATTACTCTGCTATAGGCATGTCAAATCATATAGATACAACCAAAGAGTCAGGTAAAAAAATCCCATCCTTATGAGAACTTCCTGTAGAAACTCTAAGTACGTGTGTATAAAGCTCACCTTTGCTCAAAAGTTATTATTGTTCAAATAAAGCAAGTTTGTATAATTACGCTATTCTGTTGTTCTTAGAAAATACTTTTACATAAAATAGACTCTCCAAGGATCTCACTTTGAAGGGCATCTATGTCATAAAAAGAAAAAAGAATCAGTCTGCTTGATTCCATGAAGTACATTCATATGAAGATTTTTCTTAAGCAATTGTAAACCATTGTTTTATCGTATTCATTTGTGTTGCATCCCAGGACCTATGCATTACATCCCAGGACCTATGCATTACATTGAACTAACATATTTAAGTAACCAACTTTCAATGAGGAAATCATATATAATAATACACAATTGTCTTTTTAGATAAAATCTACAAAGCTTTGATTAAACCTTTGCCATTCACAAAACTTCCTAAATTTTTTTATATTCCTCTTAGGCACTCATGAAGGAAGCTGAGCTTATTTTCAGTCTAAAATGTGGGCAGCATCCTCCAGTACAGTGTCTTCAAATGGAAACACAGTGATGAGATAGGAATTACCTTCTTGCCCAAAGCGCTGAATAAGAACAAGATCCAAAAACAGGGAAAGGCCCACACTGCCGAAGATAGCTTGTTACCAGAGCACTGTAGTACTTGAGATTTACTGCTTATTAAAATGCAAAAGGCCATTACTTCCACCAGGACAAATTTTGTGAACAGAGATGAACCTAGGAAGCTTTTAGCCCATTTCCTGAATCATAAACAAAGAGCCCCACACAGCACTCTATGAGATGTAAAGGGGAGTATATTATATGATCCTTATTGGATTACTCAAAGCCTTAGCGAAGCTCCCTTCAGAAGTGATATAAATCAAAGCTAACTGCTTCCATAGAAAAGCAATCAAGTTTTCAAGAGAAGATCTTTGTTCCCTGAGGTTGCAAGGTAAGATTTAAATGCTTCTATTAGGACCTTTGCAGTGGAGCATACTTAAGTAATTATAACAATCCAGACTAAAAAACACCTGGCCAGGCTTTGAAGGGAAGTAAATAGATCATTTGGTTTCAAATTGTGGATTCTTTAGAGATATTTCCCCATCTGCTTTCTGAAAACACACACATGCACACACACACACACACCCACACACACACACACACCCCACATACTCTCCATTGACTATAACAAATTAGTATATTAAACAGTGAATTCCATTATCTTCCACATTTTAGTTGTACTACAGTTTCAAATAAGTGCCTTTTATATGTTTCTAGAACAAAATTAATCCCTAACAGAGCTTAAATGGGGAACAGTGTTAAATCAGAAGGAAATATATTTTTGAGAATGTTCAGGAAGATGTTTAGAAATGTGAAATCATTCCTTTTCCAGAGACTCTCATATTAATAAATTAACTTCCACGGGCTTTCTGCAAGACAGCTTTAAAATTAGGCAAAACAACAATGACATGCTGGCGAAATATTTGCAACAAGGTGTGAAAGTACTGTGGGGCTCCATGTGAAGGCTTTCGTTTTACTATTTCTGTTTTATGGGCAAATATTTAGCAATGTCCTAGATTTTAAAACACAGTTAAATCATACTGTCTTTTGAAACTGATTTTTGCCACTTGAATAAAATGACATTTTTGAACTCCAAGTTTTAAAATATTATTTATTTATTTATTTACTTATTTTGCTTAATTTGAGAATTTGGGAAAATCAAAATATCTTCCAAAATTTGTCTTCTTTTCAGAAAATACATCTCCAAAATCAGGTATGACTCCTCCCCTTATAGAAAGTGTCCAAAAATAAATGATTATCCAATTGAATAGCAGTAACTAGAGTTTGTGCCAGGAGCTTTGCCAAATTACAGAAAATTCATAATTTACAGCATCAAGGAATCTGTAGTACAGTGGAGTACGATAACATATAAAAATGTGAGTAATTCAAGATAATAAATATGTTTTAAAATGTGTGGGAAGATTATAAGTGTTATAAGAATCCAGACAAACAGAAAATCAATAAAGCTTATCAGGCTTGAAGAATTTCATGAGGAAAGTGCATCTTAACTTGGAAGGAGGGATTTAGACTTGATGTGATAAATTGCTCATAGTAATTGTAGGTTTTTGAGCAGAGGAGTGACAGATGAAACCAACACTGCAGGAAAATTTATGGAGTATCAGTATGCAGGAAGTCTTAGAAGATAGAAGAGAGAATGCTAGCTAGAAGCCTAACATAATACATTGGGGACAATAGGATAAAGGCCTGGGCTACAAGGTAAACTGTGGGATCAACAGTTGACATTTGGAAGGAAAAACTGATGTTCTTTGTGACCACGTGGAAATGGTAGAAAAGGATTGTTACTTGGAGTACACATTACAAGAGTTAACCACCAAGCACCTACGAAATGTACTAATACTATCTCAGTTTGTGTTCCCCTGAAAACAGAGCCTGAGAGAAGGACATGGAGGCAAATCATTTTGCGCAGATGGGAGTAGTCCCAGAAAAGAGTGATGAAGTAGGAAGAAAGAAGTAGAGAAAAGAGAAAAAATCTTTAAAATATCTTAAAGCACCTGATCTGCCATGAGGATGAGCAGCACTCAATATCACTGGAAATTTTCAAAGATACCATGATTATCACATTTCAGAATTGTCTTGCTAAAAACTGGGAAGCTGGGGAATTCCTCCCCTAACTGTGGTTCAGAATTGCTCCTAGTATTATCATGTTCCATGATTTCTGAGTAGATTTACCTATGGAGTGAAGTCTTCTATCTTACGGAAAGTTCTGAGGCATCAAAGAGGAACTCAATTATACAGAAATGATGCACCCAGGTAATGACATGTCATATTCTCAACCACATTGACACCTGTGGGACACAGAATCACACTGCAATCCTCTGCTCTCTCTGCTCTAAACACACATGCAAACAAACACCCAAAAGTTGTTACATGTAGACAGAAGCCCCAAGAGATTCATCATAGTCATGAATTGCTCAGGTTTTGGACTCAGGGTTTTGTGCAGGTACTCTGATCTCTTCTGAGAGACGTTTGATCGGTTACCTCACTTCCATAAAACTTTTTCAATTCTCTTTACTATTCAGTGATGAAAATAAACTTACTAACTTATACTATTGTGTGAAAACACAATGAACTAATACATAAAATATTAGCCTAGTAAGAAAAATATATCCAAATATTTTGTGTTAATATTTTTAATTGGAATTTCTAGGGACATGGGCAAAAATGTATTAACTGATAGTAATTGTAAACATAAGACACCCACATTGAAATAAGAATTTTTATGAAATCTCATTACAATGACAGAACTGCTGATGGTACTAATTACAGTACTTACTAAAGCCCTGAGATAATACTAGCATGTGCAGAACAGCTGAATACCACCTCATTCAATTAAAATTCTCTTTCATCAAACTGTAGTAAAGAATTTCTGAATAACTGCTGCTCTGGTCTCTGGAAAATGTCTCCCTAAAGCATTTCACAGCCTGCAATACTGTGAACCTTCCAAGAACGTGAGTAGCTATCAGCGCTGAGGAGGATGGTTGTTACTGTGTGAATGCATGCATTCCTACTGATGTTCAGATTGACAGAGAAATACTATTCATTGCAAGCATGAAAAATTCCAGTTGTTAGTTCCATCATTAGCCAGCAGCAGATAGCAACAAGAGAACAAATTTTAAAGACAGCTGAAGACCAACTGGAGAGCAAGTTGCTTGCAGAACCATGGTCAACGTTCATCTCCTCCTTTATTCATTTTAAATCTCAAAGTCAGGTTTTACACAAGTACTGCAGCAGTTCAACTGGAGGACTCTTCAGAGAAATGTGTATAGATTTATAAAGTAGTGAGTCCAGAAATGATCTCAAGGTCCAGGCTTTCAGTTATTAAATGAAGCAATTCATATGTAAATATGTTAAAACATTTGCCCTGGAATCTAATATTCCCAAGACTTAGGCATGCAATCAATTTTATATGTTTTGTTCCTTGCATGAAAAATCATTTACCCTTCACCATGCACTAATCACATCTCCTGATGAACCATACAGGCTGCATTTTTATCAGCCAGTTAGCACAACTTCCTCTCCTCCACACTGCCCCTGAGTAACACGAACCTTTGTGTCCATGCCCGGCCCATGCCTGCATCTCCACTTCTCAGAGAGGGAAAAGTAGAGTGAGTTCATTACTTAGACCACTTCACAAGTGACATTGGAAGACGTTTGTGACAAAGGATTTCCATACTTGTCACTCACCATGTACCTGGAAGTGTGTCTACATGAGCAAAGTGAACTTCTCTTATAAATACTCAAAAATATTGATGACACCATTTCACAAAAAGTGAAATTGAGACTTCCCACAAAAGTGAAATGAAAAATTAGGGTAGGACGAGGGAAAAGGAATAAGTGGAAAGTATTGTTTACTGCAACATATTACACCAAAGAGAAATCCAGAGTGCCCAAAAAAGTACCAAATAAGTACCATAGTAGGAGTATATATTTGTGTTTTTTAATTCTTTTTTTCTAATTATAAAAATAACACTCACTAATTACAGAGAATTTAGAAAAATAAGAAAGAAAATAAAAACAAACATGATCATAGCACCTAACAGTTCCTAATGCTAACAATGTGATATTTTCCATTTTTCATTATTTGAAATACAGACAGAATTCTTTCCAAATTGGTATCTAACTTTTTCCATGTTTTAATTAAGTATATTGGTATAGAGAACATCAAAGATAACAGAACAGTAACCAGCAGAGTAAACAGTCTCTCTGAAAGAAACAGTTCAAGTGCTAAAATACAACATCATGGAGAGGACGAGAAGGAAGGAAGTGGGTTTCCTGGACCCAGGAAGAATCTAAAATATGAATAGAAGCCCACAAAGAGAATAAAAAGAAGAATTTAAATGAAGAAGAAGGTGGTGGCTGGCAGCACCTTAGCCTGGAGCCGGATTCACCCTGCGCGAAAAGCTGTTGAGCCTGGAGATACACAGTCATGGTCATGGTCACAGTTGCGGTCACTGTCAAGGTCAACCCCAGAGGTCTCTGTGGAGAGGCATGGGGGTGAAAGAGAGTGGCAGATGCAGAGATCTGTGCTGGCTGGTGGTGAGTGCAGGGGACTTAATCTCCCCACTGGGGAGAGTGATTGGTCAGGCACCATTTTGGAGTCAGGCAGGATACACCCGGAGCCAAGACTGCTACCCACTACTGCCGGCAGCATCAGGTTGTGGGCAGACTTGCAGAAGTTGCTTGAACTGAGTTCTGCTCCCATGCACGTTCCAGATAACATCGCATAG
>RJWT010041588.1:0-12293 GCA_004365215.1 Cuniculus paca
CTGGCTTGGAAACTACATATAGCACAGGAATCGTCCTCACTTTGCAGATGAGAAAATGGAGGCTCAGAGCAGCTAAAGGACTTGACCAAGGTTAAAAAAACATTAAATAGAGTGACATTAAAGCTCCTGACTTGCTGATCTACTTTATCTTCGCACTGCTCAGCTCAGGGCTTGGCTAGACCCGCCTGAGAGTACAGTTCTTGACAGATGAGGCCAGCCACAAGGGCCCCTAAGAAAGCCAAGGTGAGGACTTCCAACAGGAAAGGTTTTAGATCCTCATCAGGAAGGCTGGTTGACCCTTCCTGTTGTCAATAACAAGATGGAAAACTGAAGAGTGAGGCAGAGATATGCAGCTTGAAAAAAAAAAAAGACAGGGAAATACAGAGAAGAGGAGAAGAGATACTCACCATTCATCAAATACGCGTTTTCATCCTTTTCCACGCATCAGGCACAAATGTTCCACAACGCAGGGCTACAGCGGGGAATGAGCAGACGAGACAGCTGCCCAGTGCAGCTGAGAGTCTATTTGGAGAAGCCCAATAATAAACAAGTAAATCAGCATGCAGATTAGACTATGGCAAAGAAAAAGGGCATGCACAAGGAAGAAAATGTAGCAAGACAGAAAGCATGGAGCGAATGCCTTTAAAAGGGACTCTGTGAAGAAATGACACTTAAACAGAGACCTGAAGGATGAGCAGGAGCCACCCATGGGAGGAAGATCTGGGGAAACAGCTGGCAGCAGCAACAGCCAACGTAAAGGTCTCAGGGCTGGGGAGAGTAGAGGGCACTCGAGGACTAGGCTGCTGTGGAATGAATGAGGACATCGATGGGTTAGATCAGAGAGGTGCAGATCAGAGCAGAGGGTCCGCCCTGTAGCTGAAATCCTGTTCATCCATCTTCGGTGTTCCTTTTGGTGTTGAGCTTGTATTTCACGCACTGTTACCAGTGCTTCCATTAAACCAGGCACTGCGGTCAGCCCTTTAAGCACATTATCTCATTTAATGCCCGGAACAGCCCTAGTAGGAAGGCACAGTCTGAAAGCAACATTGCTTGTTCAATTTCCACGACCAGCTCAGCTTTTCTCAGGAAATGGCATTGTCTCTGTGAGTAGGATAAAGCCCCAAGAGCCCTCTCCCTGCCTAGTGCAGCCCACATTGTAGAAGGTGATCAAAGAGTCCTAGGATTAAAGCTGGGTTCTCTGGCTAGAGTCCCCACTGGGGGCAGACTAGCTGCTGTGCAGCTTTGATCCACAAGTGACTATGGTAAGAGATGAGAAAAAGCTCAAATCCAGTTTCCTGCAGAATCCTCCAGGGAGCTTCAAGAGGGGGTGGGAAGGAAAGAGACACTGAATAGTTCCCTTTCTGTCATGACCTTAATTGCTCTACTTGACTCAAACAGTAATTACTGAGCACCTACTGTATGCCATGCCTGGGAGGATCCACGGTTTAGCTTCATGTATCTAAGAAGACTATGAGCTGAAATCCTATGCCTTAGCTCTGCTTGGGCTCAGGGAAAGGTAGATCTCTTTTGCAAATTCCCCTGCCTGGTGGGAATGCCAGTTTCCGATTAACAAGAAAAAGAAGTATGTGCTGACAGAGGAAGGAGGTATGAAGAAATACCAAGCGCCTGCTTGCTTGGAACTTACACTGTAGAGGGAGACGCAAAATGAGACCGGCTCCAGAGGAAAATCAAGCAAGTGGAAATGATGGGGGTGCTTGTGGTCCGGTCAGGATAGTTCTCTCTGAGACAGAACCTCATATGTGGCTCCTGAGAGAGAACCAGGCAAAGTTTGAAATTTCTGTATAGAACACATCAAATTTGCAAAGGGCGATCATCAACTTGGTGTATTTGAGGGATGCAGCGAGACCCCTGTGACAGAAGGCAAAGAGAAAAGGCAAAAGCCAGAAGTCACGTCTGGTCACACAGGCGGGCCTCGCAGACGGTAGTAAGGACTTTCCTGGATTAGTCTAATGTGCTGGGAAGCCATAAGTGAGCGAGAGCAGGGGTGAACCTTGGTTTATAAAGGATCATTCCAGTGGCTCCATTTACCAGCATTGTGCTCAGGGCTGTGGAGGCACAGGAAAGAATTTTGCAGTATTATCTAATGACATAAATACTGTAGATCTACTGCCGCCCCATGAAAGACGTGGGCTATTCATAGCAAAATTATTCACAATGGCCAAAAAGTAGAAACAAAGCAAATGTCCTCGAATGGATGGATAAACAAAGCATGGAATATCATACGATCTTAAAAGGGAATGGCGTTCTGATACATGCTACAACACGGATGAATCCTGAAAATATTATAAGTGAAATAAGCCAGGTACAAAAGGGCGAACATAAGATTCCACTTACATGAGGTACCTGGGATAGGTCAAATTCATAAAGCAAAGAATAATGTTGGTTGCCAGCAGTTGGAGGAGGGGAGGAACGAGGAGTTGGTGTTTAGTGGATATGAAATTTCAGTTTGGGATGAGGAGAAAGTTGTGGCGATGGATAGCGGTAGTGTTTGCATAAGAATGCGAACATACTTAACGCTAAGGAACCATCTACTTAAAAAGGGTTAGAATGTTAAGTTTTATGTAAATTTTAGCACAATAAAATAGTTTTAAAAAAAAGACTCAAGGTTAGAATCTAAAAATAGAAGAATGGGAATTCTAGGTAGAAGTAGCAAGTGCAAAGTTGCTGATGCAGGAACGTGCCTGGCCTGCTGAGAGACTGCCCCAAGGCTAATGTAGCCGGAGCACCACGCTGACAGGAAGAGGTGAGGGCTGAGCGCTGTGTCAGTGCAGAATCCTGTGTAGGGAACCCGGTGGCAGGTCAGAAGCCACTGGAGGGAGCTGAGTAAGCACTGGGACTTGAAGGATATTAGTAAGCATTACTCGGATAGAAATCCAAAGCAAGCAAGCAACACCTGAGAAGGAGTTTTAGCGGATCTTGTGAAGGAGGTGGCAATTCAACAAGACCTGGGGGGTGAAAAAACTTCCAGATTTAGATGAAGAAGAGACGGTTTGCTTCGGGGAAGGATCTGTGTGGCCAGATCCTAAAGGAAAACAGTGTCAGCCACCCACCTGGAGGGTGGACAGAAGCCAGGGGAGGGCGGCAAGGTGCACAGGTCTGATCAGCCTAGGACTGGACCTGGAGCTCAGCTCGAAGGCTTGCAATAGATGTCAGTCCCCGAAAACGGAACTCTCACGGCTCAGCCTGGGCTGGAAGAACTGGGAGCAAGAGTCCTCAGCTGGGAGCGACTACCCACGGAGGTCAGCGCCTGGGCCGGAGAAACAGAGAATAAGGGGGGTGCTGGGGGTGGTGGCAGAGAGGAGGGCAGCGATGAGGATCCTTCGGGTCCCCGTGCAACGGGGAGGAAGCAGTGAAGCGAGGAGCTCTGAGCGCTCCAGGGGAAGCTGTCGCCTTCCCCGTGGGACTGGCCCACCCCGCGCCCGGGAACCCCGGTTTTACACGCATTACCTCGTCTGGCTGATCACGTGTCTAATGTTTCAGCTGCCAGCTGTCAGGGCTGGGTCTGCCTTCACTCCCTCCGGGAGCAGGGCACCCCGTCGTGTCTGGCTGATGGTCTGCTGAGTGGCTGCACGGGAGACAGAAAGAGCCGGGAGGCTGCGGGAATGACTCCGAGCGCTGAGTCCGGAAGACATTCGGACTCGGAGGCTGGGCTTGCGCGAGAAGAGGTCCCGCGGAGAGGTTCCGGTCCCCTCCACGTGGGTTTGCAGGGACAGCAGTCAGGCGGCACTCTACAGTTTACCGAGGGCGTTCACACCTAACGTCCAAGGTCTCGGAAAGGAAAGCGGGCCCCGCCGGTGGAACAGTGCGCGCGGAGCACAGCGGCGGCCCCGTTTTCCGGGTGGGGACACAGGGGTCAAAGCGGGGTCTGCGGTCCCGGCCGAGGCAGTGGGAAGCCACCGCTCCGGGGCTGCAGGCGCCGAGCTGCAGGCCGAGCTCTCACACTGAGTGCACAGCCCCGAGGAGCTCGAAAACTCTCGGCCGCGGTCCGCGTCGGAGGCGGCGCCCCGCTCCCAGCTCCCCGGCCCCCAGCTCCCGGCGCGCCGCCCGCCCGCCCGGCCAGCACCCAACTCCCCAACTCCCGGACTTTCGCGAAGCTCCCGCGGGCGGGCGGGGCAGCCGCCGAGGAGCGGGACGCACCACCGCGGCCGAGAGGGGGAGGCGGCGCGGCGCTGCACCCCGCGGCGCCCGGGCGGACGAGGACTCGCCGCGGGAAGACTCGGGCCGGCGGCGCCCGGAGCCCGGCCGCGGTTCGGGGAGGGTGGCGCGGGGCGCGAGCCGGGCAGGCCAGGGGCGGCGGCGGCGGCGGCGGCGGCGAGTCCCCCCCGCGGCGGCGGCGCGGTGGCGGCGCCCGGCTCCCCGGCCGGTGAGCGGCGGAAGTGCCGAGGAGTTGGAGCGGGGCCGGCGCCGCGGCCGCTTCTGCTCGCCGAGGTGCTGCCGCCGCCGGGCGGACGGGCGGACGCGCGGAGCTGGGGGCGGCGCGGCGGGGCCGGCGGGGCGCGGCGGGGCTGACCGGCCCCGATGAGGCGGAAGGAGAAGCGGCTCCTGCAGGCGGCGGCGCTGGTGCTGGCGGCCCTGGTCCTCCTGCCCAACGTGGGGCTCTGGGCTCTGTACCGCGAGCGGCAGCCCGACGGCACCCCCGGGGGACCCGGGGCGGCGGTGGCCCCCGTGGCCGGACAGGTGAGCGCCGCGGCTGTCTGGGACCGGGGCACCCCTCCGGATCTGTGTCATCGGAGGCAGCGCCGAAGGATCTGCTGGTCCCATTTAGCAGATTGGAAACACTGAGGCGTAGAGAAGGCTAGGGACTTCTCCAGGGTCCCATTCCAGTCAGAGACGGAGCCAAAGCGAGGACGCAGGACTCCTGGCGCCCAGTCCGAAGCTCTGTTTCTTGCCATGCCTTACCTTCCCTTTTTCTGTCGCCCTCTGCTATTCTCTGACCACTTCCCCGATTCTCCATCTGCATCCCTGTATCGCAGGATTATTCCTTCTGCTGGAGGGAGCCGGTGGAGATGCTTCTATTCAGTGTCCAGACTCTCTCTCCCCCCACACCCTCACCTGCTGCTCCTGGTCTTTCTACCCAGATCGGTCCCTTTCCTGTTTTGCCATGTGCACAGGGTCGCCCGCGTCTCCCAGCTGTCCCGTCCTCATTTGTTTGCCCCTTCTTTCCTTGCTCAGGACCTGTGCATTCCTTGGGATGCCGCGTTCATGCTCCCGATCATGCTCACCGTTGGAGCTTCAGGCCCCTGGAGGTGGGTTAGGGCTGAGCTTCTGGACCCTGAGGAATTCACTGCCCTTGACCCTCTGGGCGTCCAGTTGGTGGAGCCTGTGGTAGAGGGATCCCCAACATGTCCCAGAGCTACTGGTGACCAGTGCCCTGAGGACAGAACACCAGATACCTCCCTTGTCTCTTCTGAACTGATTAGATGTAGTGTGTCTTGTGGCCAGAACTGAGATCTTAGTGGTTGGTGCCTCTTCTGAACTCACACCTGTGTGTGTGTGTGTGTGTGTGTGTGTGTGTTTAGACTTGCAGCTTCCCAATAGCAGAGCCCGCTCACATTACTCGGACTCTTGCAGCTCCTGGCAGGCATATGTACTGTTTCATACGGGGGGCATTTCAGGTTTCCTTCTGGGCTTTTCTTGATCCCATGGAAAGTGGGTAATTTGTGCATGAGGGTCCGACTTGATTGATCCTGATCCTTGGCTGGCCTGAACGGGGCAGAGGTTGACTTTTGAGGTGGATGGTTCTCCTTTCTCTTCCCAGTAGCAGGCTGCTGTCTGGCTTTTCTGGTATCTTGAACACAGAGGCTTGTTGCTACGGGGCTGATCTACTTGAGGTCAGCCTGCCACTCTGGGAATTGTTGCAAACCATCCCAGAAGGTCTGGTTGATCTTTCTAATCTAAACAGAGGATCTTACTGTTTAGGAACAAAGGACCCAAGTCCTTTCCTAAATACCTGCTTCAGACTGACAGCTGTCTTAGACCTGTCTCCTTTTAATGCTGTATCTGTTGGTTTTCCCTTCACAGAACCTCTTTCCTCTGTTTCTACCCTAAACCAGCATAAGGGTCACGAGATCAGGCTTCTCTCCTCAGCTACGCCGTTAACTTGCTGTCTGTGTCCTTGATTATCACATCTCCCTCTCCAAGCCTTACTTTCTCCGTCTTTGACATGTGAATATTGGTCCAGTGTCAGCATTCTATGATACTATCAGTAAATCAGTGAGGAGCGCAGTAAGCCACCTTTATTTTACTTATTTATTTATTTTTTATTTTTTTCCTTTTCCTGGCTCTGGAGTCCCTGATAGCATCCCTAGTTTTGGAGGTGCCATACCGGACACAACCCCAGCCCACAGGGGAGTGACCCAGCCACATACAAACTCCCCTTTGGAATGGCTATCACCAGTTCTAAAATAGCTCTTGACATTCTGCCGCTGCCTGGAGAAAGCCCTTGTATTTCATTTGCAGTAGATGCCAGAGACGTCCTGATTTTCATTTTCTATAGACCCAGATGTGTAGAGAGAAGGTCAAGGTTAACTGCCAGTTTAGCCTGAGCTTTCGAGATAAATTACTCACTTGTGCAAGAGGGTACTGACGGGATAAGGCAGCCTTTTGGGCCGAGGGAGAGGGGAGCAACAGCTGGGTGCTGCTTGGAGCCCCTAGCTGAAATGAGCAGAAAGACTCATCTGGGCAGGTCTAGTTCTTGTTCCTTTCTTTTTCTCTGGAATGGCATGAAGAGGAAGGGGTTAGAATGGCAAAGGGGGTGTGTGTGTGTCTGTAGAGGGGTTCTATCAACTGATTGTCCTAGCCTTAAAGAAAACCTCTTTGCTTACTGGGAGTAGCAGAAGGGAGATGTTTCCCCACTGATGAGCTCTTCTAGGTGCTGCAGGATTCAGCATTCATCCGCTGCCTCTGCGGAACATCCTGCCAAATTTCCACACAGCCCCTTTTTGTTCCACTCTCCCACAGATGCAGAGCCCTGGGCTTGGCCCCTGGTGCCTTGTTTGAATGTCAGCTGGCCTTGAGGGAAGAGAGCTGGCTTCCCGGAGTAGTGTTGTTCCGTCCCTCAGCCCAGTATCCTGTAACGGGCACTTAGCGCGTGTCAGGCTGCTTTCTGGGAAATATGTGTCTTTGGACAGAGCTGACCAGGTCTGAGCTCAGCCGTGCACTCTCGTAACTGTTGAGACTCATCGCAGAGCCCCGCGTTGAGCTTTCTGGTAGAAATAACTACAGAGGCTCTGGAGGGAGTTCTGACGGGACTTCATCCAGATGAAAAATACGTTCTTGTGGTTTGAGAGAACTTTTCTCCCCACCGTTTGAGCAGTCCTTTAACTCTTTGATTTTGCCCATGGCTTGAAGAATAAAGAGTTTCCAATTAGGAGGTTTTGGCATTGCTAAAATGTAAGCCTCCATAACTGCCACGCTGGCTCCTCCTGGGTGTTTCTCTAGAGCTGAGTAGGGCATCTGATTTAGAAAGGACACAGAACGCTTCTGGGATTTTAGCATTCCTCCGACCAGACAGCTGGTTTCTCAGAAAGCTGCAAAACCAAGCAACAAAAGCCAGCTTTGAAGCCGTCTTTCTTTTAATTTGGGGTTCTCTCTCATTGCTAGCCCCAATCTGCTTAACATCTTGGTTTAATTCTAGAGTCTGTTTCATATTCCAGGCTTGGGAACTGGTTATTAAAGACCCACATCAGAAGACTCGATGCAGCCCCTCCCCATTGCCGAGCCGCAATCCGTGGTGAGAAATGACTTCACTGGATAATGGCGTCTGCAGAATAGAAGTTGGTGGGATAATGGAATACCAATGACTTTAATTTTCGAGTGTTAGTACTTTTTCTCATGTGTCAGAGCTGAACTTTATTCTTGGAGCATCCAGAAATCAATACTTGTTGCCTCTTTTTTTCAGTCTTCCTGGTAGCAGAACCCTACCCATCAGAAAGTCAAGCACTGTGGAAATGTAGCCTGCAATGATTTCTTTAATTTTTCACCAAGGGCCTGCCATTGTGCCACTGTGCTTGCCCAGGTGAAAGCTGATGCCCCTAGGAGGGAGCTGGTGTCCCTGCATTCTTCCTGTCCTTCTCTGCTGTTTCCCAAGGAGTCCCACTGAGGAAGACTTAGGAAGGGAGCCTGGCTTCTAGTTCTCTCTTCTACCCTAAACTCACTGTGTGACCTCAAGACAGTGGTTTAACCTCTCAGGGCCTTGGATTTCTTATCTGTGGTGGCGAGAAGGGGGAAGGGCAAATATGTATCATAATGCTGCTTCCCCACCCTGGCCTGGACAGATGTTGCTGATCGATGTCTTTTGCACTAAACCCAGACTTGACCTTAGACTGTTTTATGGCACTGATACTTAAGTGGACTGAATGACCTTGGAGTTCATTTGTGACGCTGGAAATAGACACTCTTCATGCTTTTCCAATGCTACATAACATCCTGGCTTTCAAGAGTTAGGAGGAACATGTTGGAAAGGTTTCTGCAGTAAGGCCAGCTACAGTCTGATTTGGCAATAAGGCCCCCCTGTTTAAGGGTTTGTTTGTATTCTAATGCTTCTTCTCTGACTGGACTCTAAAGATGTCCAGCCTGTAATCTGTTGATTCCAGTGGCACTTAACTTGCAGGTAATGGAATCCGGGGTTAAAGAGGCGAAAAGCCCATCTAAAAGATAGCCATCTAGCTTGCTAATTGTACCTGGTCTACAGTCAGCTCTTGTTCTGGAGTTAGCATCAGGATCTCAGCACTGTGTAAAATTACCTCGAGGCAAACTTGGCAGCTACAAGTCTGTCTGTGGCAGCTAAATGCTGCTCACAGTGTCTGCAGCAGCTTCTGTATTTTGCATATATCTGACCTTCTGCCACTTATAGACGTGTCAGAGCTGGGAAAGGGAGGGACTTAAATGTGACTCTGGCTGTTCTCAGTGCAGAGAGTAAGGAGAGGAGGCAGCCTGCACTGCACTTCTGAGTTCCTGTGACCAGGAAGTGTGAGTGGCCTCCCCTCCTGGGAGAGGCCCGAGGAGACGCCCTAGTCCAGCACACAGCACTGCATTTGGCTCCTGGAAGACAGGAAGTCATCTAGTTTAACTCCCTCTTTGTGCAGGTATGAAAACAGGCCCAGATGCGGGGAGTCACCAAGCACACCTCCCAGGGAGAAGCGCAGCCCAGGACACAGCGCTCTCCAGCTTCACTGCCAAGACTCCCCCACCCCCGCGCTGCCATACTAATATTTCATGCTTCTCTACCCATTCTTTCTCTCTGGAGCCAGGATTATCACAGCAACTTTGGGAGGCCCCTACTCAATGAGACCAATTATCTTCAGGAACCTACCTGTCTTTTTTGCGGAACCATTTTGGCAAGTTTTCTTCCCCACATTTTATACTTTTAAAGTAGGTGAAATGGATAAAAGGCTAAGGTGGTGAAGGGATCCTGCAGGGGAGTAGAAGAACTGAAAGGAGGTATGGCATGCGGCACCCTCACTGCTTTCCACGACTAGATTCATTGTCAGTTGCAAGTGACGGGATGAGTTAAACCAGGCAGGCTGAAATTAGTTAAGGGACTATGCAGGCTCCCAAGTGCAGGTGGTGGAGTTGGTTTCAGGTATGGTGTGATCTAGAGGTTTGTGGGATTGTTGGGACTAGGGCTCTTTTCCCTGTGTTCTCTTGGCTCTGACTTTATCGTTCTCTGTTAGCTTTGTCTTAGACTGAGCCACCACAGTAGCAGAATATGATGGCTGTGCTTGGAGATCTTGTATCTATAGCCAGATCCTAGACAAGACTGTTCTCTTCTCTGGTTGCTTCTTAACCCAGCCTGGAGCTAGGGGTGGGGTTGGGCCACCCAGATTGTGGAAAGAGCATTCCCGAGAGAAGAATCTGGGTGCTTTTATGGGAAGGAGGAGAAAGATATCTGAGAAGAAGCCAAAAATGCCCACTGCTAAGGCAGTGTCCCAGGCAGCAGTCATTCCCGGGGACTCAGCCTTGGTCCTTAAGAGAAAACCTCTCTACCACCCTGGACTCAGTGTTGAGCCCTGAAGGTCCCTGTTCCCGTCCAGCTCTGCCACCCCTGGGCTGATGTCTGTGTGGGCCTCGGTTTCTTACTGGGAAAAGCGCAGATGCTGACGCTTGCCAGCGTGTAGAGAGCCGAGAGGAGCAGCAGTCGAAGCTGTCTACTTAAAAGTAGTCGGGCTGCTTCCCTTCCCTCACGGCTGTCCTGAGATCTGCCCTTCCCCACGCACGCTAAAAGTCAGCCCGTTGAAAATTTTTCTCAAGCCGAACAAGAACTTCTGTCTCTTCAGCTCTGACTTTTTTCTGCCTGGCCCTGTTCGCTGGAGGAGGCGGAGTGTTCATACTTTGGGAGCGAGAGGAAGCTAAACAATTCCGCTTGCTGTGATGGGTGGGTGTGTATTTATGCGTGTGTAGCTTTCTCTCCATGTGTCTCTCTCCACTCCCTTATCTTTTCATGGTTCCTGTTTGCTGCCCTCTGCTGAATGTCGATAGGAGAGGGAAGGGAAGAAAGCAGGCCTGTATTTTCTTCCCTCAGCTTTTGAGAGAATGTGGTTTTGAATGCTGAATTTTCTTTCGCTTCCTCAGCTCGTGAAAGCTATAACATAAAATAATACTAATAAGAAGAATGATGTGAATGTGGTTGGTAATGAGGGTGATGATGCTAGTAGTAATAATAGCAGCTACCATTGATTTAGTGCTTACTCTGCTAAGCCTATTACCTTTATAGCTTGCTAAAGACTCACAGTAGTAAACAGGCAGGCAGGAAGGAGGGAATCAAAGCTCACGGAGACGCAACAGAGCCTGTCGTGGGGCTGGCCTCTTAGCCCCAGTCTGTGATGCAGCGTGAATCCCCAGCATCCTGTTCCTCCATGTCTGATAGGGCAAAGGACCTGTCCCCTACCCCGCCCCACCAGCTCCTGCTGTGGAACCCAGTTGTCTGAGCAGTGGGGAGAGACCTTTGCCAGAAGCCTGAACCTCTTCAGTAGCCCCGGAGGTCACTTGGGGGTAGTGTCACCTTGAAGAGGAAACTTGGCCCCCCCCCTCCTGAGACCCCATCGGCAAAGCAGCTGCTAGTGTCTGCTCTACTTTGAGACATTTTGGAGCCCTGCGAAGGATTCTAGCCACACTGCCTGATTCACATCCTTGGACGGATGGCTGAACCTTAATGCTTGGAATTCTTGGCTTGTTGGCCGAGAATGGTACTTTTGGTGTTTCATTGAGGGTTAAATGAATCTCTAGGGGCCAGATCCCGAGCACAGCACTGAATACAAAACAAGTGCTGGGGAAGTGGCTGTCCTGCTGCCGTGCCCACCTGAAGAGGGACAGGATCCTCTTGGCGTCCCCGAGGCTGAGGTGAGGGGCATGCCTGCACCATCCTTGTGCGGATGGTGAGCTCCCCAAGGTTAAGTCGTTGGCTGGCATAGGGTTCAGAGGTGGAGAGAGCTGGGTGGTTGCAGGATCTCCAATTACTGCAGGAAGGTGGTGCAGCCAGTGGCTTCTCTTTGTAACCCCCTCCCTGAGTCTTCAGAACTTGAAGCAGTTTTTCGGGGTGCCTTCCCCCATTCTTCTAGATTCAGCCCATCGCCAGCCACCTGCAGGAAGGGTTCTTAGTCACTCTGGCCCCAGGAACCGCTTTCTTATCTTGGCTCTCCCGAGCTTCAGTTTGGTCTGCGTGCTTCGATCAGAGGCCTTTCAGGAAGACCTCTGATGCCTTCTCTCGCCCTGATGTAGCTGGACGGGGCAGCATGGGTGAGTACTGTCTCCTCCGGTGGCCCAAAGCCCCTTATAGGAATCATCACGCAGTGTAGTGGTTCCCTTTAATCTGTCCAGACTCTGCTTTCTGAAGATGGGAACTGTCCTCTGCCTTGGTCACCCTGCTGGTCCAGCATATTTGCTGAATGATGAGGGAGGGAGGAAAGAGAGAAGAGGCAAAGGAGGGAGGGAGGCATCCCTTTTGGTGCCCAGTACCCCTGGCAGAGGGCAGGAAGCCTGGCCTGAGCAGTAGTTCTTCCGGCGCACTAGGGGCCTGTGGAATCCCTGGGGAGCCCGTTGAGGATGGAGGCTCCGGGCTGCGTCTGAGGAGCACGATCGGGCTGGTCTGGAGTGGGCCGAGGCTCACATACGTAACAAATCCCCCTGAGGGTCCCGGGAGACCAGCTTCCTCTTCCCAGGGGCCCCTCCACCGTCCCCGGGAGCGTTCAGGTGCCTCTGAACTTCTCCTCCGGGGAGCGCGTTTATTTGCTGCGTCCTGTGTTACCAGTCAGCGCCCGCAGGAGAGCTCTGTG
>RJWT010041589.1:0-12292 GCA_004365215.1 Cuniculus paca
TTGAATTTCCCTTTCTAAAATGACCAGTGGGGCTGGGGATTTAGCTCAGCGGCCTAAGCACCTGCCTGGCAAGCGCGAGGTTGTGAGTTTGATCCCCGGTGCCATAAAAAAAAAAAACTAAAATAAAATAAAAATAAAATCACCAGTGATGTTGAGTATTTTTTTCATATATTTATTTGCTGTTTGTACTTATTCTTCTGAGAAATGCATATTCTTTTTGATACCCATTTTTGAGCTAGTTTCTTTAAATTTAGGGAGTCCGATTTTTTTAAATTCTTTACATATTCTAGATACATTCTTTTTCTAAAGAGTGACTACACTCTGTTGGTTCTTTTGCAAAATCTTGTTAATCTGATGTTATCCCAGTTGTTGATTCTTTGTAGTGTTTCCTCTGTGATCAGGGTTTTGTTCATAAAGTCTTTGCCTATACCTATGTTTTTTAGAGTTTTATCTACTCTATCTTCTAGTAGATTAAGTGCTTCTATTTTTATATTTATATATTTGATCCAATTTGATTTTAGTTTTGTGAGTGGTGTGAGACATGGGTCTAGGTTTACTTTTCATCACATGGAAAGTCAATTATCCCAGCACCATTCATTAGAGAGGCTATCATTGTTCCAGGGCAGGTGTTTGGTCCCTTTTTCGAGGATGAGGTAGTTGAGTGAGCTTGAAGTTATTTCTACATCTTCTGTCTTTTCCACTGATTCTTATATCTGTTCCTGTGGCCATTACTGTGCTGTTTTTGTCATGGTAGCACCACAGTATAACTTCAAATAGGGAATTGTGATGCCCCTTGCTTGGCTTGGGTGCCCAGAGTTGCTTTTGCTGTTCTAGGCCTCTTCTGGTTCCATGTGAATTTTAGTATTGCCTTCTCTAATTCTGTGAGGTATGCTATTGGTATTTTTATTGGGATTGCATTAAGTCTGTATGACCATTTTCACTAAATCGGTTCTGCCTAAGATAAGGGATATCTTTCCATTTACAATACTTTTTTAGAGTACTGTAGTTTTCAATGTATAGTTCATTCATTTACTTTGTTAGATTTATTCCTAAGTGTCTTTTCCTTGATGTTATTGTGAAAAGTGTTGGTTCCCTAATTTCTCTCTAATTATTTAATTACTCATGTACAGGAATGCTGTTGATTTTTGAGTGTTGACTTTGTATCCTGCTATGCTTTCAAATTTGATTATTAATTCTGGACTCTTTTGGTGAACTTTTTGAGGTCTTCATGTAGAGTATCATGACTTCCACAAATAATGATAATTTAACTTATTTCTTTCCTATCCATATTCCTTTCATTTTGTTCTATAGTCCAATTTCTCTGATCGTTTCCAAAAATATATTGAACAGAAGTGGTGATGACCACAGGAGTGATATGACATTGGCTGTTGGTCTGTCATAAATGCTTTGATCATATTGAGATAAAGTCCTTCTATTCCAATTTTCTGTAGAGTTTTTATCATGAGTTGGTGTTGGACATTATCAAAAGAGATGTCTATTGAGATGATCATATGGTTTTTGTCCTTGGTTCTGTTAATGTACTGGATTCCCATTTATTTATTTGCATATATTGAAGCAACCCTGAATCCCTAGGATGAATCCTAATTGGTCATGGTGAATAATCATTTTAATGATTTGCTGCATTCTTTTTGCCAGTATTTTGTTGAGAATTTTTGCATCTATGTTCATTAAGAAAATTAGCCTGTAATTCTTGTTTTTTTTAAATCTTTCTCTGGTTTCTGCATCAGAGTAACCCTTTCTGAAACGAATTTGGAAGTATTGCTTCCTTTCTGATTTCATTGAAGAGTTTGAGGAGTAGTGGCATTCATTAGATTTTTTTTCTAAAGTTCTTGTAGACTTCAACAGTGACTCCAACAGGACCTAGGCTTTTCTTTGTTGGCATTTTTAAAATATTTCTTAAATTTCATTGACCAGTATTGAGCTATTGAAAATTTTTATATCTTCTTGATTCAGCTTTGACAGTTCACTGCATACTTGTTAAGGGAACAATCTAAGAAGCAGAGATAACAATGTGCATATGTATGTATCAAATACTGGTGCACACAACAGTAAAAAACATTAAAGAATATGAAAACTCAGATAAGCACTAATACGATTGTAATGGGGCACATTAATACTCAACTGTACAGATAGACAGATCGACTAGACAGTAAGTCAACAAAGATAAATCAGAGCTGAACTGAACCTTTGAACAAATGAACTTAGTAGATACCTACAGAGTATTCTACCCAACAACAGAATACATTTCTTCTCAGAAGCACAGGGAATTTTCTCTAAAATTAACCACATAGTAATGCATAAAATATGCTTAATTAAATGCAAAGAAAGTGAAATTATTATCCCAAGCATATTATGATATAGTAGTGCAACTAAATTGGAAACCAACGCAAAAGAATCCACAAAAACTACATAAACACATGTAATTAACACCCTCCTGAAATTAAATACTAAATTAGAAAGTTTCTACAACTAAAAAATCATGCTCAATGACATACCAGAACTTACGGGACACAAGGAATGTAGTCCTATGAAGAAAATTTATAGCAGTGAATTCCCATAGCAGAAAAACAGAACAAGCTCAAATAACCTAATATTGTACCTCAAGGTTCTAGAGAAAAAAGATTAAGTCAAGCTGAAAGCATATATGAGGGAGGAAATTATAAGGATCAGAAAAGAAATTAATGCAATTGAGATTGAAACACAATACAAATAATAAATGAATCAAAGAGTTGGTTCTTTGAAAGATTAAATAAAATAGTCAAACCTTTAGCCAACTTTATCAAAAAACTGAAGACCCAAATCCATGCAATTAGGAACGAAAAAACCCAAATCACAACAGACCTAAAGAAATCCAGAAGTTCATCAATGTCTACTTTGAAAATCTGTACTCCAAAAGATGGAAAACTTAGAAGAAATTCTCAGACATCCTTAAACTAATTTGCCATTGAGGATTGGAGGCCACAAAGCAAAGTTAATCTCATTTAAAAACTATCTGTGGGCCTATTTTGGTTTATGAATTTTTTGAGAAAATTTGTTTTAAGTCTTTCATTCATAGCTAACTTCAAGATGAACAAGTTTTTGGTGTCCAGGATTTAGCTCAGTGGCATAAGTGCCCACCTGGCAAGCGTGAGGTTGTGAGTTTGAACCCTGGAACACACACAAAAAAAAAGATGAACAAGTTTTCTACTGTTACTCTTTGAGCAGTAGGATTAATTTTCATATGAATACACTAAAGGAGCTATATGTGCATTAACTACAGCGCCACTCCTTACCTACCTGGGTCTTTTGACTAGTGGACCTGTGTGCAGAAACTTCTTATCCCTGAATGTCTACACTTTTTCATAATTCCTGACCATGGAGATATTTTGCTTGTTATCTTGGCTACATATTTAGCATATCATTGCTCATTTATGTTGTCCATGATTTTATCTTATGCTCTTAGAAAGGAATTTTGGTATTTTGATTGAAAACAATGTCAGAGAAAAGTGTGTGTGTGTTTGTGTGTGTGTATGTGTGTGTGTGTGTTTGTATGTTAGCAGTTTGTTATTCTTTGCTGGTCTGGAAGGAAAAACTATCAGCTCTGAAATGAGATAAGCCAGGCTTCTAATTTCAGCCGCTCTATTTGCTAACTTTGTGACTCCATGTAAGTTAATTGCCTTCTCTCAATCTTGTTTCTCATGAGTGAAAAATAGAATGCACCTAATTTACATGCTTCACTGTGACAAAATTAAATGAAATTACACATTACCTTGATGATTCCTGGTGGGTAACAAAGTTGTTTCTCTTCTTTTCCTGTTCTGATCTTTAAATATTCATGTGTGAAAGTTCCACAGCATTATTTGGGGTTATAAATGTTTGCTAAAATAATTAATGAAATGCTGATCTGGATATTTGGGCATTTTTTCAGTAATTTGCTCTGCCTAAAATTTGAATGATTTTCCTGGATGAGCAATTTGAGCCAGATAAACAATATTTCTGCATAAAATTAGAAAACCAAACTTCTCACCTCGAAAGAGTCTTCCATAAATGAAGAAATTCTTTCTAAATGGAAAGGAGTTTTGTTATTACTTATGAATCAGATCTATATGATAATAATATAGAAAATCCTAGAGGTATTCTAAACACTACAGATTCATAAAGTTTATATATTGTTTTGGTAGAGAATTATTTCAATTAAATACAAAGTATTTAAGATTAAATAGGAGCTGATAAGACCTTCATTTTTCTAGAAATAAAGAATTGGGTCACACTATAATGTAAAATGGAATGTATAATAACTTAAAAATAAAGTAAGTGTAATTCATGTAAATATTCCTATATAAAGAATAAAATATTTAGACAAAACTGATCATTTTTGTTAATATTTGTATGTTGCTCCAAGGAGCAACTTCATCAGTTACTTTGATACCACAGATAGTAAAGTTCAATTTTTTAAAAAAGTATGTTTTCTCCCTTTCCAAATCAATAAAAAGTCCTTCTTTCAGCATTTAATTGAAAATTTAAACAATTTCTATGTTCAGTCATGTGAGTATGATTGATATTGATTGCTAGATATATTGCTAATGCTTACTGGGAATAAGATAAAAAGATTTTTTTTAAGTTTTAGAATAAACTTGAGTGAATTTAGAATAAACAGAGCTCAGAGTTTAAATATATATTTTAATTTCCAGAGATTAAAAAGGGACCACAGATTGATTATCCCTAATCCAAAAATCTGAAATTCAAAATCTCCAAATCTGTAAATTTATGAGTACAAGCACAGTGCCTCATATGTTTCAGATTTTAAAAGATTTCCAGTTTCAGATTTTGGAATTAGGAACAGTCAACCATATAAAGTCTATAAAAATATTTCAAATTTTGAAAGCATCTGACATCTGAAACATTTCTGCTCCCATACATTTCAAATAAGGTATACCCAATTATAATTAAAATTTATCTTTGATAAGTTATTGTTAGTATACTAACACTTTGGATATCAAATAATAACAATGATGATGAATGATCATAAGGAGAGTACTATATTGGTAATCTTGAGCAGTTAAATAGCCAGAAAAAATCATTAAGTTTTCTTTGTAGATTAATATCTTCATCTTTAAATGTCAAAATGTTTAAATAATTTCCAGTGGTATTTTCTTCCTTCATACTTGTGATAGTCAAATGAGTTTTATACTTTTATAATTGACTCTTGCACTGTACATTAATCTAGTGAAAATCTGTTTTGTTGGATTGTCTACTTTCACACTTAATATTCCTAGAGTTCGATGGAGTTGTGGATTGCTATATGTGTACATTGGATGATTTTATAGTTCCTCATACTTTATTCCATTCTAAAATGCTGTCAACTCCATCAATTTCCTTTGACTTAGATTCACATGGGCAGTATGGTAAAGGAAAAACAAATAAGAATATGAATACTTGAGACATTATACATAAAAGCATGAATCATAATGTGTGGTCTAAGAAACAGAGATTTATTTAGTTTCCTTTGTGGCTTTCAACAACATTTCTAATATGTGAGTTTTTTGATAGCCTAAATTTTAACCTTGCATTGATTTATGATTAAGACTTTTTGATTTATAGTATAGTCTAGATCTATTATTTTAGTTTTATTTCACATCACTATTGTATATGTGTCATTTCTTCCATTCTGAAAATGATGTTTGAAACACTTGTGGTTTCATGACTAAGTTTTGTTCATCTTTAGAATAACAATTGGTGCCAAAAAAAGTCCATGTTCAAAGGGAAAATTGAACTGAATGAAAATGAAAAAATCACAACATATCAATATTTGTGGGATGAAGCTAAATAGAGACTGAAAGAAAATAGCAAAAAAGGGCCGGGGATCTAGCTCAGTGGCCTAAGCGCCTGCCTGGCAAGTGCAAGGTCGCGAGTTCAATCCCCAGAGCCACAAAAAAAAGAAAGAAAGAAAGAAAGAAAGAAAGAAAGAAAGAAAGAAAGAAAATAGCAAAAAATACTTAGTTGGAGAAGAAGAACCATCTGACACAAAAAAGCTAATGTCCTACCCAAGAGACAGAAAAATAAAAGCAAAACAAACATAAAGCAAGAAGAATGAGTAAAATAATAAAAGAATGGAAATCAGTAATGAGAAAACAGAAAACAGGTAAAGGAAACCAATGAATGAAAAATCTGCTTTATTTTTGGAAATAATAAAATTGCCAAACCCCCACAAGACTGAAAAATAAAAATAAAATCATAAAAGGACACTTACTAATATTACAAATAAAGCTAGATACATCACTACAGGCATATAGGCAACAAAAAAAGAAAGAAATATGTGTGCAACTTTATATACATAGTTTTACGAAATTCACTGAAATAGGCTCATTATTCACATAGCATAGCTACAACTCCACAGTTATTTGATTTCTAGTATAACTATTAAGGAAATTAAACTTGTAATGAATTAACTTACAAAAAGAGAAAAAATCTCCAGGTCTAAGTGACTTCATTCAAATGCTTTAGAAATTAATGTCAGTTCTATAGAATCTCTTCCAGAAAATTGAGGCAAATATGATACACATTTCAATTTCAAGCCTAAAATGTTCAAAAAATAAAATAAGACAAAGATAGCATAAAAATGAAATATATACCCCAATATCTTTATAAATATAAAAACAAAAACCCTTAATGAATGTTTATACAATATAATTAAGCCAATTTTTAAAACAATCATATACCATATTCAAAAAGTGTTTTTGTTACAGGGACTCAAGGGTGTTTTTATATTTGCAATCAATGAAAATTAACTCGTGATGAAGAAAAATGTCAGAAAACTCATAATGAAAAGAAACTTCTGCAAAATCTTATAGAACATAGATGATCACTCATAGCTAACAGCATATTTAACACTGATGATGTAATTTTATCCTAATTTGAGGAATAGATTAGGATGCCTGCTTCCACCCTTACTACAAAATTTTGGAGGAATAAGCCAGCAAGTAAGGGAAAATAAAGATCTAAAAGGCATACAAATCAGAACAGAAGAAGTAAAATTTTTTTTAAACAATACAATTCTCAGGGCCGGGGATCTAGCTCAGTGGCCTAAGTGCTTGCCTGGCAAGCACAAGGTCGTGAGTTCAATCCCCGGTGCCACAAAAAAAAAAAAAAAAACAATACAATTCTCTATTTAAATTTATATAGATATAAAAACATTTTTCTTTATTTCCATGGCTAATATCTTGCCCAAGCCACCATTATCTCTTGATTATTACAAGAAGTTCCAGACTGATGCTTCCAATGCCATCACTGCCCTCCTACTGCTATGCAACAATTAACTCTTCACAAGGAATCCAAAATGTGCCTTTTAGATCTTATCAGCCCTGTGATCAGAGTCCCGCCCTGGGCTCCTATTCCACACAATGACACTATTTAAGAAGTGACTCTTCATACCCAGTGCTACATAGATTTTGCTCTTACTTCGGTGACCTCATCTTCCTCTTTCTTAGTCTGTCATACTGTTGAGCCAAAGTGACTTTTCTATTACCTGAGCACCCCATGCACCTTTCACTTATGCCTTTGCACTTGACAGGACCACTCCAAATTCACTTCATCCAGCTGGATGTAGACCACATTATTTCCTCATCAGGATGAGGATTGTACTCAAATGTTGTCTCTAAAAGGTAATCTTTTATTGTCATTTTAATGTGACCAAATTCTACTCACCCACATTATTTTCTAGATATTTGTCACCCTTATTCTCTCCTACACTAGTTAGCGAGCTCGTCACAGGGAGAATTTTCAATGCATTTTTTCCTCTGTTCTTCTGTAGAAGATGAAACAGTATGCAGAATATGGTAACCGCTCCACAGTTATTTTAAATAGCTAGTATTTCAAAACTAAAATAAATGAATCTCTTATTTCTCCTGGTTTCAAATTTGGTATTTAAGCTTTCTTTAATTATTTCACTTTCTTGACCTTTTCAAAAAGTTTTGTAACTCATTCATTTTTGTACTTGTTTCTAAAACTTTTTGGTGTGGAAAAAATATTCATTGCAAAAGTGACATCAGTCTTTTAAGTAGATAAATCTAGTTAATTCTGTGCAGAAAGGTATTGATGGCTGAATGAACCAAACTAGATCAGTATTTTGATTGCTGGCTGCAGTGAGACTTAAATGTTTCCCAAGCTGAGTATGGAGAGATGGACCATATTATGAGATTCAATGTAAGCTAAACCAGAGCAACTCAGTAAAGTAACTCGTCACTGTGAGCACTCAAGCAAGTCCCACCCCAGGGCCTGGTGGCTGGGCATCCCATTCAGTCCTTTCCTTCCTGGAAAGACTTGTGCTGGAACAGAAGAATATGCAACCATGTTAACTTTTAATTCGAGTTCACATCTTTATCCTTTACCCTTGTGATCTTGCAACAGGTTGTTTACAACAACCCATCTAAAGGCCATATCAGCTGGCATGGTGGTGCACACCTGTAATCTCAGCACTTGGAAGACTTAGGCAGGAGGATCATTGCGAGTTTGAGACCAACCTGGGCTACAAAGTGAGCTCAAGGCCAGCTGAACTGCAGAGCGAGACACTGTCTCAAAAAAACTAAATAAATGAATGAATAAATAAATAAATAAAACAATAAAGGCCATATCAGAAAAACACTACCTTACAGAAATGCATGTGTGTACCTGTGGGTAATATTTCCAGGTTAGCTAAAGAAAGGATGTCCCTTAAAAATAACCAGAAAATTAAAACTTAGTGTATAAGTGTACCTAAGTTGTTTGAGAAAATCTAAAAATAAAGTTAAGCAAAGCAGAAAGCACGTGAGAAATGTGAAAAGAAAAAAAAATTGGAAACTGACAAAAATTTGACAAAATAGAGATAACTGAGTCAGTCAGCAGTGAGAGAAGCTTAAGATCCGACTATTTGAGGTAGTGGTAGACAACATAAAATGGTCAAGTCTCTAACTTCAATAGTGAAAAGTCGCAAAAACTGGATTTATTTGAACTTCTGAAACTTCTAAGATTTTAAACAGCTGTATCTCCTGCCATCACCCACAGAGTCTCCTTGCAGTCTCCATGTAGTCACAGGCCCCTAACAGGAAATAATCATGGAATTCATTTTTGGAGTGAGTTAGCTAAAGGCCCTGTGAATGTGGTCCAGTAGGACTGTGGTAAGGAACTGCATTAAAAATTCTGGGATTAAAAACAGTAAGATCACTTTCCCTCACCATTACTCTTCTCCCAGAACATAGCAGCTATGTTATGTATGGTAGAACTTGAAAGCAAATACTCTGATGAGGAAAAAAGTAAACAATCTCAACAGAAAACCACTGCAAATATTGATATTGGGAATTCCTCACCCCACTCATGCATATCTTCAAGTTGCACTAATTAAAGTCTGATCACATGTAAATAGCATCTACTGACATTTTTTGTCATACATAAATAACAATGAAAGGTGATCACTAGTAAAAAACGGAAGGCTCCTAGGAAGAGAAAGCAGACATGAAGTCAGAAAACACCCTACGCAAAGGAGATATTGCACAAAATCCCAGAGAGTAAAAGAATAGAAGTTACAGTTGACAACTGTGTAGCCTGACGAGAACACAGTCACTTACAGTGGAACAGGAGGATGCATGAGGCTAGCTATATAGGCAGATGAGAAGAGTAAAAGATTATGTAGTCATATGACTGAATATATAGTTGTTTGAATTTATTTATTTATTTATTTATTTATTTATTATTTTTGAGGCAGGGTCTCAATATGTAGTTCAAGCTAGCCTCAGACTCTTGACAATCATCCTACCTCAACCTCCTGAGTCCTGGGATTGCAGGTGTGCGCCATCCACACTTGGCTGTTTGACTTTATTGAGTTAAGACTCAGTTTTGTTTGTTTGAGAATGGATTTCATGATAGGTATATAGAAAATTGGAAAAAAAAACTTTAAAAGGAAATTATGAAGTTCAGAAAATGCTAAGAATTGGACAGAACTGCAATTTAATTGTAATACTCATTATCTTATGTGTGAATATTTCAAACTAATAATTATGTTAGCATCAAATACTGACTCACTACAAAATTTTAATTAAGTACACCTTAGCTATGACAGTGACCAATACTTCTCTTGTTTTTGATGCCTTTGGATTTGAGCAGTGAATGATAAATATACATTTCAAAACTATTCTGGAATGTGAAGGACACTCTTCTATTGAATATTTTTCTGACATGTTTCTCAAGATAAGGCTGAATTTATGTGTTTTGTGGAGGTAAATTGACAATTTATTTACTTCTTAGCTACAGTATATGTGTTCTGAGTAGCAGTTGGTGCTGGTCACTGGGTTCGGGCAGCTTGTTAGCCTTCTCTACTGCACAGTTACACTTCTCTCCCCTGCTGTGGACAAACTGCATGCTCTGGAAAGAACTCACTATGCAAGACTTATGATTATGGTGAAGGAAATTATACTTCACTTCCTTGATGATGGAGGATGTACATAATTCTGCAGTGGAGATTTATCTATTTTCTGCCATTGATTTATTCAACAATTTATTTATATCAGGTCCTATGTATTTATACATAGGATTATGATCCAATGCAACTTTATTTTTATGTTTGTCAAAGGTCTGTAGGATGAGTCAGTGGTAACTCTTTAAGTTATTTTCTTTGTTATATCCCATTCATGTGAGCTCTTTAGCACTACCTTATACTCTGGAACTATGAAATGTTTAAGACTCAGCTTGCATGTTTTCTACCCTAGTCCTGATTTTCAGCTATTTTTTCTAAGGAGCTCTGCTTCATTTTCTTGAAGAATGATTTTAGAAACTAAGAACTCTTTCATGAACAAAATCCAAACTGCACAGAAAGTACTTCACAGAATCAACAACTGAGATCGCATCTTATTAAAAATTTTTGCACCTCAAAAGAAATCACCAACAGAGTGAAAAGACAACCCACAGAGTG
This sequence comes from Cuniculus paca, assembly GCA_004365215.1. NCBI lineage: Eukaryota > Metazoa > Chordata > Mammalia > Rodentia > Cuniculidae > Cuniculus > Cuniculus paca. The sequence goes on from RJWT010041589.1 coordinate 10,940, forward strand.
GGAAAAAATTTTTAGCCAACTGTCCCTCAGACAAAGGACTTCTATCTAGAACATACAAAGAACTGAAAAAAGTCAGGATCCCCAAATTCAAAGACCCAATCCAAAAATGGGCGTTAGCAATGAATACACGCTTCTCAGATAAAGAAATACAGACAGCAAATAAATATGTGAAAAACTGTTCAACATCATTTGTCATTTGAGAAATGGAAATGAAAACAAACTGAGATTCCATCTCAGCCCAGAAACAATGGCTATCATCAAAAAATCACCAGAAAATGCTTACAGGGGCAGTGGAAGAAAAGGAACTCTTCTGTGTTGTTAGTGGGAGTGTAGACTGATACACCATTGTGGAAATCAGTGAGGAGATTCATCAAAAACCTATGATTAGAGATCCTGTTTGACCCAGCTATTCCCTTTCTGGGTATTTTCGCAGATGAATTAAAAATGTCATACAACAGTGATATATGTGCACCCATGTTTATAGTAGCACAATTTGTAATAGCTAAATCTTGGAAGCAACTCAAATACCTATCTACTATGGAATGGATAAAAAAGATGCAACATTTTTATATAATGGGGTACTACTCAGTCATAAAGAAGGATAAACTCAAGACTTTTATGGTAAATGTATGTCCATACTTTTTGGTGAAAAAAATCAGACCTATATGTGTGAACATCATATTGTCTCCCTAGTGTAAGAAACAGAAAAAGTAAATAAGATGCAAAATCTGCAATAGATATTATGAAGGGAAAGAAACAGCTCAAAAGTAAAGTACTGGTAGAATGAACGAAAGGTTAAAAGAAGGGATATATATATATATATATATATATATATATATACAAAAATAGCTAAGATAATTATACTACTTATTTCTCTTAGTTCATTGAAGAGAGTGACTTGTGTTTATATTGTTTGATCAGCTATTCATGCCTATATTTGTAATCTGAACAACTACTTAGAAAAAAGCAATATGCAATATATTAACCATTGTCAATTTCCTATTACATTCTTTTTGAAATTCTATATTTTTTTACTGATTTTTCTCTTTAAAGCAAAAAAATAAATGAGATATATAATTTCCATTTTGTTCCATTCACAACTATTAAAGAATATCTATGTATTCAGCAGCTATTAGAATAAAATCTTACAATATCAAAAACTATAAGCCATTTCAAATAAGTAAAACATTAGAAGTTGCAGAAATTTAAACAGATTAAAACTTTTACTAATATTAAAATTTACCAATGGTATGAATCTTTTTTGAAAATTTTAAAATATTATTAAAGGAAACAGTAGTTGCTAATATAAATATTGAAATAAACTTACCCAGTAATGGAAATATATATATATAT
>RJWT010041590.1:0-12298 GCA_004365215.1 Cuniculus paca
CAGCTGAACAAATACGAATGGCAAATAAATACGTGAAAAAATGTTCAGTATCATTGGTCATTAGAGAAATGCAAATTAAAACAACTCTGAGATTTCATCTCACTCCAGAAAGAATGGCCAGGATCAAGAAAACCACCAACAATAAATGCTGGAGAGGCTGTGGGGAAAAAGGAACCCTCGTCCACTGTTGGTGGGAGTGCAGACTGGTGCAACCACTGTGAAGGTCACTCTGGAGGTTTCTCAAAAAGCTAGGATTGGAAGTCCCATTTGACCCAGCTATTCCGCTTCTGGGCATATTCTCAGAAGAAGTGAAATCATCTTACCACAGTGATGTATGTGCACCTATGTTTATAGCAGCACAATTTGTAATAGCCAAATCTTGGAAACAACCCAAATGCCCATCAATTGAGGAATGGATAAAAAAGATGTGGTACTTTTATACAATGGAGTACTATTCAGCTATAAAGAATGATCACATTGAGGCTTTTATAGGTAAATGGATTAGACTTAAGACCATACTCATAAATGAAATAAACCAAACACATGTGTAAACACTGCATTGTCTCCCTAGTGTAAGAAACTGAAAGACTCAATAAGATACAAAATTCCTGATAAATAGGGAGAAATGGTTCTGAAGTCCAATGGTGCTTTTATTCTTTGATTTGATTTTTCTAAGTCCCTTTCCTACTATTTGAAGGCAATATGTGAGAGTATAGGAACAGCTCTTTTGAAAAATGAGACAGTACAGTAGCCATTGCTGGTTTCTTGTTATCCGACTTGAAGACCTGTAATGCTCTTTTGTTTTATCTGGTTTTATACTACTTTGTTTTGTTTGAGTTTATTGTCTGTAAAAGTATGAACAACTGTTTGGAAGAAAGCAAGAGACACTAGGGTAACCATTGTTAATCTCCTGTTGTTATGTTTTGAAAACCTGTATAGCTTGCAGTGTTCCATTTTGAAATGCTATATTATGTTTGACTCTATCCTGTTTTCTTTTGCTTTGTTTTGTTCTATTCTATTTAAAATAAAATAAAAAATAAAAATAATTTTTTAAAAATGTGATACTTTTATACAATGGAGTACTACTCAACTATAAAGAAGGATCACATTGATGCTTTCATAGGTAAATGCATGTGACTTGAGACCATACTCATAAGTGAAATAAATCAAACTCACATGTGTAAACACATCAACTCCCTAGTATAAGAAACTGAAAGACTCATTAAGATATGAAATCCCCAATAACTGTGGGGAAAAGGTTTTGAAGTCCAATAATGCTTTTATTCTTTGATTTGATTGGTTTAAGTCTGTTTTCTACTATTTGATTGCAATATGTGAGAAGATAGAAACAGCTTTTTTGAAGAAAACAAAGAACATTAAGGTAGCTATTGTTGATTTCTTACTGTCTGATTTGAAGGCCTGTAATGCTTTCACTCTTTTGTTTTATCTGATTTTATATTATTTTGTTTTACCTGAGTTTATTGTGTGTGAATGTATGAACAACCATTTCAAAGAAAACAAGAGACACTAGGGTAGCCATTGTTAATCTCCTATTGTTATGTTTTGAAGAACTGTATTGCTTGCACTGTTCTGTTCTGTTTTGTTTTGTTTTGTTTTGTTCTCTTTAAAATAAAAAAATATATATAGAAATATTCACACTCCCTAGAAATTAAAAAAAATCCATTGTTTCCTATTGATGAAATTTGTATTTTAATTACTCTGGGGCAGTTATGCATATGCAATCACTTGAAGCTGAGTTAAACACATCAGAAGAATATTTTTGGGAGAAAAGTTGAAAACAGAATTCCTGAGCCTGCACAGTCATACCCATGCCACTTTGGTAAAACTAGCCTTCCCACTGTTCTTGCAAGTTTAAGTAAACACACAATTACTTCAAGTCATAATTTCAAGTACTCATTTTAAACAAAAATGCAAAAAATAGAAACAGAAATTTTAAGTCATGTTAACATTTGCATTCTTTTTATAGCCTATGTTTTATATTATGACTTTTTTTTTAGTAGAAGCAGTGATTAACTCATATTGATCACACTACTCTTCAACAGTGTTTCCCCACCCTTCCTTGTGAACTCTCATGCCTCTTGAGGTCTGTATTTTGGTCCCTTGAAAGGATGATTGGGAACCTGAGGCCAGCTAAGAGACTAACAGAGGGGTAGGGATAAATGTCTGCATCTAGTCCCTGGAGGTGGGGTGGGATTAGGGATGAGGACTTCTCTATGGATGGTAACTAAAAATCCAGAGGGAAGTGTACACATTTTTGTATAACCCTTGGGAACTAACTGGCTATTTTCAGAACCTAGATAAGAGACAGAAGAAAGACCAGGAGAATGGCTGTGGATCTTCTTGGCTCCTTTAGGATCTCCTAAACTTGTCCAACCATACAGACAAGAGGTAACCACTGTAAAGAACAGAGCCCCCGGAGCTCAGCACAGCACTCCAATGGGTAAGTACATTTCACAGAGGGGATCTAAAATCATTGAAAGCCATTCTTCAATTTCCAGAAAAATTGTCTTTAAATCTAAGTCTTCTTCACAGGTCTAGTCATAAATACAAGAGATAAGTGAAGTACAACATAGTTTAGGTTGAGTAAAAAAGAGAGAAACCCCAAGGTGGAAGGCTTTATTGCCTAGTACTTTCCTTCAGAACAGCAGAGAAAACATTGGAATTTTCTACCCTGATTGGACTTCTTGTCTTCTGTTCCATGGTCAGTAGACCTTCTCCCCTGACCTGATCCTAACAAGATCTTCATGTTTCTCTGACTGATCATACTTACATTAAAAAGGCAAGTCATACAGTTGAGAAAGAAGGATACAGATTCACCACAATCACACAGAAATAGGACTGTGTCTGTGTTCTGTGGAAGAGAAGAGAGACCAGAGGAAAAGATTAAGTAAAGCAAATCCATGAATCCTAACGTTTGGCTTTCCCTGAGTACATGCAGAGTTGGTATACTATATAAAGCAACTTGCAGGTAGCTATTGTTCCTCTCATTTCACAGATCAGGAAACAAAATCAAAATCAAAAGTAGACATTACATAGCCTAAAGTTATGGAACCAGAAAGAGTAGAGTTAGTATTTGAACCTAAGTCTGTCTTGCTTCTAAAACATGCTTATGTCGCCATTATACAATGTCTTTCAGATGCCCCAAACTCAGGGTCAGAAAGCCTCCAACAAAGGCCTTCAGGCATTTCTCAAGTGTTCAGGTAAGGATGCCTTCACGTAGACTGATGGAAAATACTTTAGAATATTCAGGTCAAGTGATACAATGTAGGCACCACAACCTAGTTCAAACTATCATAGACAAGAATTGTCAACTAGATAGATATTTCTACACCTGGTTTAACCTTTGTCCCAGCCAAAGACTCAGTTTTAACTTCATTGGTTGAACAGCTGGTTCTGAAGCAGATCAAAGGTAGAAATCTAGCTTGAAGGCCCTCCCCAGACATTGATCCTTATATGATGAGTAGCCACCTCCATGGCCTACCCTGACACTGAGTAAATTGGGCCCCTTTCCAGTTTAGGAAAGCATTACAACTCTTTTAGAGAATACTTCAGACATTCTCCATTATGTTCTTAAATTGTATGTTGACTACAATTACATACTATTGTATGTAGTATTTGTTTTAAATTCATGCACCATCTAATCAATCCCTGAACATTTTAAGCATCCTCAAAGATGTACCACATACCCAAAACACAGATAAATTATTCCAACTTGTAAGATGTATATTTCTGGTCTACCACCACATTAAGCAGTAGGAATTTCAGGAGAAAGGCTCCTGCTATCAAATACCAAGACTTCATACTTGTGTTAGCTTTTCTGTATACTTATCCATTACAGTAAATGTTCTCTCCATTTTACATATGGAAAAGGAGGCTTCCAAAAGTTAAGCAACTTGCTCAACCGCAGGAGAGATAAAGGTCTGAAATGAGAAATCTGACTTGTTAAATGACAAGGCGGTGGCACCAGCAGTTGTGGTGCTGCCTCCCAGGCCTCCTTGCTCTCCTGTCTTACTGTTGGATCCAGAGCAACCTTATATTTGAAACCTTAAGAAGGAATTGCGCATGCGCTACCACTTATTTACATGTGTAAGTAACCAAATCACAGAATTACTAGAGAATGATGGTGATCCGATGTAAACTAAAAATCTCGTGAACTGTTTACAAGTTCACAAAGTTCGCATGTTTCTTCTCAGCACTCAATCAATGTTTAACCAAGGAGTGAACACATAAAAACTTAAAGTGAACTGTATGTTGGAAACTCAATCAGGGACCCATGATTCTACATATGGACTTTTCTTATTCTTATTTGCTAAGGAAGTGTAATTACTGCACTCATTTTAGAAAAAAATCTGAAATGTGGGTGGACAAGTTGGAAATAATTTAGAATTTAGTGATTATCTTTCCCCCACCTACCTACTCTGGTATTGACTAAAGATACCACAGCAGGCTTTAAAGAAGAGGGATGATCTGGAATGGGCCTTGAAGAATAGGGACATTTTCTTAGGTAAAAACCAAGGAGGTGATGAAACTTCTCAGCCAAAACATAACTGTTTAAGGCAAGTCACCATGCAGGCATGGTGTCATGAGACATTCAGACTTTGCTGTAAATCTGATGAGAAAGAGTGGGAGAAAAAGCCTCGGAGAAGGAAGGATATGAATCGGATCCTCTGCTTTCAGGTCCTGAATCCTGAAGATATGAAGCAATGCAATTATTAGCGGAGGGATCTAAAGGGCAAAAAGTAGGCAGTGTCCAGTGCTTTTGTGTCTCCAAAACGAAACCAAGAAAGATGCTGCTGGTAAAAAAAAAAAAAAGGTTTCTGCTCACCATTTCTTTTCAGTCAATTCTTCATCTCTGCTATTGGTTGGTGGAAAAGTCTAGTAAAATTTGCTCATAGAAAGACATATCTCTTATGTAAAATCACAAGTAATGCCCAGATTCTTGCCAGGAAGTTTTAATAGCCTGGCTTAGAGTGAACCTTTCTTAAGGAATTTTCTGTTCATCATTTTCAACTATGAAATCTGGACAGTGTTGAATGAAAGATCATTTCCCTTGAGAAACTAGGTCAAATCTTTGTAATTCAAATCCACTATCACATTTTCCTAGTAAGACTGACCCCTAAAAGTTTAGCAGGCTTTGATCATTTATAAGTTTATTTTGAAAGACAGAATATGCATGTATACCAAAAAAGAGAATTACAAGTATACAGAAGTCTGTCCACCCAAGAGTTAAAATATCTTTAGATAGTTCTCTATTTAAAGGTATACTTTTATAGTACATAAATCTTTAACGAAGTTAAATCATACTTTAATCTGTCTCCTGTCATTCTCTCATATATTGTAACATGATGTAAATATTATTCCAGGAAACCTAACTCATCAAATAGATATAGTAGAACTTCTTTTTCTCTTTTCTCTACTTTATTAAATGCTCAACTTGTAGAGTGAAATCTAATCACAACATTGCTATCATCTGTTGTTTTCCTGTGGATAACTTTTAATTAATAGAAGCTATCAATTCACTGCCTTTAATATTTTCTATCTTAGACTACTAAGAAAAATATTATAAGTCCAGTTTCACATTAATCAACATGAAATAATCTGTCACAGAGCCAAGACATGGAGACCATTGAAAAATGATTGTTGACCAGCCACTCAACCACAATCTGCTTCAAAAATAGAACAAGTGACACATTCTAAGATATACTAGAACTTAAACAATGCCTTTTAACACAGCTCCAATTTCTCATTAATATAAATTGTAAGCAACTGATCAGTGTGTATTCTTGGCGTATAACCTTAATATTAAGATTCAATTGGTCAGTATTAAGAAAAGCATATGCATCCAGTAGGATAAACACACTATACATATTTACATCTAATCATTACACAGACCTTTACTATATTGTACATTACCTTTAAGGGAAAGTTCTCCAGATAAAATTGCTAGGTCAAAGGAATGTGTATTTTTATCTTTAAAAATTATATAATAACTTTATTGGCTATAACTGATATTAAAAGAATTGCATATATATTTGATAAATTTGACCACGTACAAACACTCACATTATCAGCATCAAAATTAAAGTAACTTATCCAAAAACTCCTAAGGTTTTCTTTTGTCTCTTTACTTATTTGTTTTGTATAAGAACACAACATGTAATCTATTATAATATCTTCACAGATTTTGGAGACCACAATACCATACTGTTAACTATAGACAAAATGCTCAACAGCAGATCCCTAGAACTTATTATCTAACAATTGAAACTTCAGTTGCACTAAACACAATCCCTTCACCTTCCCCCTACTCCCTACCTCTTGTCAACTGCTTCTGTCATGTGCGCTTCTATGATTTTGGCTGTTTAGATGCCTTATATAAACAGAATTGTGTAATATTTGTCTTTCTGTGACTTTTTTTCACTTAAAAACATACCCTCAGCTTTATCCATGTTGTTGCAGAAAAACAGCATTTCCTTCTTTTTTTAAGGCTAGGTAGTATTCTGACATGTATTTTCTTAATCCTTCTACCCATTGTTGGACACTGGTTATTCCATATATCTTGGGCATTGTCAATAATGCTGCTGTGAGCATGAGACTGCAAACATCTCTTCAAGATCTTGACTTCAATTCTTTTGGACACATACCCAGAAGGAGAATTGCTCTACCTAATTTTTGAGGAAACTGCATACACTTTTCCATAGTAGCTATACTACTTCATATCCACCAAGAGTGAACAAAGTTTCTAAGTTCTTTATATATTTCTACCAAAACATCTCTTTTTTATTTTAAAATGAAAAATGAACAAAAACAATGATATAGAATTTCAAAACAGCATAATAGATTAACATTATGTTGCATATTGTTGTCTTCAAAGTAGCTGCTCAGATTACAAGATACAGACATGAAAAAATTATCAAAGCACAAATCGTTCTTTTTGGTGAACTAACAAGATTAGTAGTTATAATTATCTATCATATATATATATATATAAAATCTTCTCACTTCTAAGCCTAAAAGGAATGCATAATTTTAAGGATTTCTACTGAATAGTGGGAAAATTTAACAGTAGAAACCATGAATATGCTTATTTCTACATTTAACAGTAGGTATCATCATGGATAATTATAGTAAAATGCATAACAACTCTTCAAGTTATTATTCAGAATTCTTCTTTGTCATAGGTAACACCAGATGCCAGAATGAAAATAAGGTTCTAGTCCACCATTGTCAGAGCTGTTATCTCTCACAAGAGTAGAAATCTAAAAATGAAGAGTTCCTGTCTTCTGGATACGCCATACTCCTAAACATGTCTATCTCTAACAATGCCTGCTCTGTGCCTAGCTCTTTCTGGCTCACAGGTATTCCAGGGTTGGAGTCCCTGCACATCTGGCTCTCCATCCCCTTTGGTTCCATGTACCTGGCAGCTCTGGTGGGGAATGTGACCATCCTGGCAGTGGTAAAGATGGAGCACAGCCTGCACCAGCCCATGTACTTCTTTCTGTGCATGTTGGCTGTCATTGACTTGGTCCTGTCAACTTCTACTATGCCCAAACTGCTGGCCATCTTCTGGTTTGGTGCACGAAACATTAGTGTGGATGCCTGCTTGGCCCAGATGTTCTTCATCCACTGCTTTGCTACTGTTGAGTCAGGCATCTTCCTTGCTATGGCTTTTGACCGCTATGTGGCCATCTGTGACCCATTACACCATACCTCTGTGCTCACCCATGCAGTGGTGGGTCGTTTAGGGCTGGCTGCCCTTCTCAGGGGTGTACTCTATATAGGACCTCTGCCCCTGCTGATTCGCCTGAGGTTGCCCCTTTACCGAACTCAAGTTATTACCCACTCCTACTGTGAGCACATGGCTGTAGTCACCTTGGCATGTGGTGACACAAGGATCAATAACTTATATGGAATGGGAATTGGCTTCCTGGTTTTAATCCTAGATTCACTAGCCATCACTGCTTCATACGTGATGATCTTCAAGGCTGTACTGGGTTTGACTACACATGATGCCAGGTTTAAAACCTTAGGTACATGTGGTTCTCACATCTGTGCCATCCTTGTCTTCTATATCCCTATTGCTGTTTCATCTCTCACCCATCGCTTTGGCCACCATGTGCCTCCTCACATCCATATTCTTTTGGCCAATTTTTACCTCCTCATCCCACCCATCCTTAACCCAGTTGTCTATGCTGTTCGCACCAAGCAGATCCGAGAGAGACTTCTCCATATTCTTAAGGCAGGGACACAACCAAGGTGACTGTCTTACATCTATGGGATATATAATATTTAATGATGATAGGAAGAGGCCCTGGGAAAAATTCCTGGGTCATACCTGAAATGTAGGAACAAGGGCCTAAAGGCAGTCCTAAAAGACATGTAGCAGAGAGTTAAGATCTGAAAGTGGACAGGAAAAGGGGCCATAAATTCTTGCACTATGATTCTCTTTTCTTACCTATTTAATCTCATAAAATTTAGAACAAGACAACAAGAATCAGATCACTTTTAACCTTTTGGACATAATAGTTCTAGTTTTTCTATGAGAAGTGTTATAAAGCACAAGTTCTCAAAGGTATAGAATTCTTCTACAAGTTTCTTAAGGATGGTTTGCAAATTCTATTCATTGAAATGTTCCAGGCTTTCAATTGTTGGTAAATTTGCTGATTCTTTTGGCTTGCTCAGCAAATACCATTTGTTGAGAATGAAACAACATGAACATCAGGAGTCTTAAAAGGAATATGGAATGAAACTTTAGTGCTTATAGGAGTTAAAGACCTCAAACAAGATCATTTTTCCACTAAATACATTTCCTAATAATGCAGTTAACTGGGAATAACAAGAAAGAAGCAAAGGACATCAGAAGAGTCCATCTCAGAACCTCTGAGATGGCATGTGTAACAGACATTATTTTATACTAAAATAATGAACTGACAGGAGGAAGAAGATAACAGTAGTACTAACATAGAACACAGGTGAGTCAAACGAGATGCAAATAAGTGACCATAAATCCTGTGGTGGCCATAAACCTTGAAATTATTCCAACTGTTTTTTGAGAAGTTTTATTGCTATTCTTTATTATGATATTTGGACCTTCTTATCGTATTGCTTATTGATCATAAAGATTTCATAGTGAAAAGACTATTTCAGGTCTAAAATGTACAGAAATTTTGTGGTAATGTATAAAAAGTAAAATGAAGAAATCACTTCCAAATCTAGTGCTCTAGAATAATGGTTATTCTCATTTTTGTTAATGTTTCATATTATCATTTGACTTCCTCAGCCTACAAACCATAACAATACCTTAAAAGTCTCAAGTAGCTAATGTTAAGTTAAAAATTAAGTCACTCTGGTATTCTGGAGCATCTAATCTAAGAAACCAGAACTAAAATACAGGCCTCATATCATCAAAAAAAAAAGTGAGAAACTTGAAATCACGTTAAGTTCTTTTCTAGAGTTTAACTTAAACCCCTACCTAGTCCAAATTTCTATTTGTTCAATCTATGCACAATGCTAGGATTGGTTGGATCAAATTTTATTATTTTTTCATTATCTGAGAGTAAGAGGTGATCTCCCTATTAAGGCCTCAAGTGCCAAAGTTGAACGTAAATATTGAGGAAAGGGAAGGTTTCTATCAACACAACTTTAGTGCCAAATGGAAGCTACTAACTTCTACTTGGAGTTGAAGAAAATATACTACAGAAACCTCCAAGGTAGAAATTTATTTTTGTGAGATCTGATCATAAACCTAGGTATAGGAAAAGATGAAGAAGGGAAATGACCAGGGAATTTTGACACAGTTCTTTGTCATAACACCTAATGTCCATTTACACCATGAAAAGCAGAGAGCACAAAGATTTTAAAATATGACCTTAATAAAATCCAGTATAATTATTAAGAATTCCTGGCAGAATAACATCATAAGACCCATAGAAAGAATTTTCCCCTAGGTGAACTGCTGAGTCCCCCATAAAACAAAACCAAAGGCCAATCAACTAGTGTCTTTTTCTTCATGTGGCAGTTAATGGGATAAAAGGGAGAAAATACTGCCCTTCAGTATGCTTCTACTCCTCTGGGGGCAAACTCATGACAAATCCAGTCCTGTGAGATTCAGGGGGTAAGCTTAGTTGTATTACAGCATTCAGTCTTATTACCTGTAGTTGTGGCTGCACTCTCTAACACTGAGTGGTTTATCTCTGAACAGGGTGGAAGGGAATACATGGTGCGTTCAAGGCCAGGCTGAACTGTATAATGAGACTTTCACTCAATAAGTAAATAAACAAACAAAGGAATCTGTGCTCTGGAATCATGAAAGGCAGAGATGGAACTGGAAGAGAATCTTTCAGACTTTGGACATGTTTTGATCTAAACCTAAGTTTACCCTTCTTGAAAAAGATGTTCATTATGGGTTTGTCATGAGAATGCAATGAGATAACGCTGAAATTCTTGTATAGTGACCCACACATAAAGAAAAAAAAAACAGCTTGTTTCTTAGCAGTCTGTACCATACACTGGAAGGCCCCTGGGACAGAAAGGATGATAAGGCCAGGCGAAAAACTAGAACAAGTTCCTGGAAAACCACAGAGAATGTCCTAATCAAGAACCATGAATGTATTGGCCCCAGCTCTGGAAAGCTCCTGCTGTTTGTTTCTCTGCAGAACCCTAACCCTAACCCTAACCCTAACCCTAACCCTACAATCCTAACCCAAGCAACACAACCAACTTGCTTCTGCTGCCACTGGCTGCCCACTCATGTGCATCTGAAGATTTTCAACTGCAATAACACATAATTAGGGTCATGTAATGGTAAAAAACTAAATACCTGTAATCATTTCCTTGTGTTACAAGTAAATTTATATTCACAAAACTGATTGCACAAACATGTAATTTACTTCAGGTTTCTTTCCCTTCAGAAACCAGAATGGGGCGTAGACTAAAAATAAAATCAAGTTATAGAAGATTAGCCACTTCCAACAAAATCCAATCATATTTAATGATCTTAGACTAAATTATAACTACTCAAGTTTCCCTTAGTAGTGCACATGGAGTGGGCTCTTACAAAATGGCCATGATGGCAGTCACATAGAGGAATGCCCCCTGCTTCCTTGTTCCTTGACTGGCACAAATGTGTCTTGTACTGTCATTTATGGGACCCCTCACACTGGAACTGCTGGGCACTGACAACCATCTAGTAGGCTCTCTAATGCTGTTCATTCACTGAGATTGCAGTTATGCCTTCCATAGGTCCCCATGAGAGACTCTACATCTTCCTGAGATCATTCTTTCATCCTGATGGCAGGACTCTGTAATATCTAGCCAGTATGATTATTCTCTAGCTCTCTCAGGAACACTTTTGTCTCATGTGCCCCAGGAAAGGAGTGCTGGGAGACACACATCTACATGTCTGAGAACCTTGGGAGCCTTAGCTTGAGGGGGATAGAGTCATGGTATCAAAAATGGAAGAAAAGAAAAAAGAAAAAAGGAGAGGGAGAGACAGAGACAAAGAGAGACAGAGACAGGGAAAGAGAAAGAGAGGGAGAAAGGAAGAGAGAGAGAGAGAGAGAGAGAGACCTTCCTTCTGCCAGATGCAGAGAATGTTCGTGATTAACCTAACCTGATGCCAGGAAGAAAGCCATATTTGCCACCCCAGATCTTCTTGTAACTCTCTTTTGTATTTCTTGACCAAGACTTCTGAATTTAAAAGCCAAGAATTTGGTATCTTTGTTCTCTGGCCTGATTTGACAACTTCTTGAGTTTAATGATGAGCCCAGAATTTTCAGTCAAAGTGGGAGTGGTCACAGGAAAAGAAAAGAATGCCCTAAGAAATACCTGATTCTCTCACAGCTACACAAACCACCATGTTTTGAGATTCACTGTAAAAGATTAAAAACACTCTAAGAGGAAACTTATATCTGACTGGGTATTTCGATATTGTCTAACACACTCTGAAGTGCAATGCTTTCTTATCTTCCAGGACTGAAGGGAAACTCACTTAAGTGAGATTGTGTCCATTGGTCACCCTGAAAACCTCAGGGCCAGAGGTCTCCTCTCCTGAAGCAATGGACCTCCATTAATTAATTTTCTAGGGAGCAGAATATACTGGCCTTTGGAGTCCACTTCCCAGTTCAAACTTGGCTCCATAGCTTCATAACTCCAGAGCAGACTCTGGCCTTCTTGCTGTAAGAAACAAGTCTTTCTCATTTGGGATGTTTTGTCCTCTGCATAATTTAGTGTTGCCATCCTTTATAAATTGTGCACTGCCTACAATTTCTGATTGCTT
>RJWT010041591.1:0-12065 GCA_004365215.1 Cuniculus paca
TGCTGGTCTAATTGACCTTCTGGGGACGCAACAGTCAAAGTTTAAAGACCAAAGCTAAAAACGATAATTAGGCTGAGAGGACAGCTAACATTTTGGCCCTTGTCCTTGAAGGGCAACCAAAACCCAGGGCATGATAAGACCTTTCTGAAAGAATCCTACAAATCTGGTAATCCACCCAACCTCCTGAGCAGGAAAGATTGCTGGACACCAGAGGACAAGAGTCAACCAATGTGTATTTTATGCTAAAAGGAGAGTCACTAAAGAGGGAATGTCCTCCAGGCTTCCAAGGAAAACCATATGGCCAAGCAAGACCATGACCCATTCAGATAAGTGATACAGTTGGTAGAGGGAAAAGCTAGAGAACTAGAGGAATTAAGCAAACACATAGGGCTCCAATAGTACCCTGAAGAGCCTTAACTGATCTTGATATATACATATCAACATATAGTACATATATGTGTGTACGTGCGTGTGTGTGTGTATCAGTCTTATTTTGACTTATTCTTAAATGCTCAAGAGGAAAATATACTCACCCAATATTCAGAATAATTTTTTTTTAAAAAAAGCTAAGCTAGATATCAAAAGGGGCTCCAAACACTGCACCTACCCTTACTGGCAGTCTGTACTGCACTTATAACATCTTAGATTATGACCATAAAATATTATAATTCCCAGTCCCAATAGCCTTTCCAAAATGTGTCTTTCAGCTTATCTTAGCATATTCTTAGTATGTTATTTTAATGTGCTTTCATGTACCTTTCACCTAAAGATTTAACTTTATGGCTGGGCGTGGTGGCTCATGCCTGTAATCCCAGCACTTGGGAGGCTGAGACAGGCAGATCGTTGTGAGTTCGAGACCAGCCTGGGCTACAAAGTGAGCTCAAGGCCAGCCTGAACAGCATAGTGAGACCCTGTCTCAAAAACAGGGCTGGGGATCTAGCTCAGTGGTCTAAGCGCCTGCCCGGCAAGCGCAAGATCATGAGTTCAATCCCCGGTGCTGCAAAAAAAAAAAAAAAAAGATTTAACTTTATGTAAAGGTGTTACTATAAAATAAAAATGAAAGTGTAAATATTATATCTACCATATTGATCTTACTTTTGTAATAAAAATTGTTTTCTATTGTCTGCCTTAAACTTTATATGTGTATATTACCTGGAGCCAATCATTCCAAAGGGTCTTCAGGTCTAAAAAAAAGGCCAGATACAGATTCCAAACCTGACAGTAAAAAGTGTTGTGACATCTGTATCTTTATTTAGTGTATTCTTTCACCATTGTTATAGTTAAAATTAGAAAATTAGATTTCTTTAACAAAGAGAGAAGAATCTGTATGCTGTTAAACTCCATCTGTTGTATTTGGGTAAACACCTTAAAACAAATAGAGTTTAGTGTTAAAGACAAAAAGCTTATGCCAGATGCCACCTAATTTTGTGTGACTTCTATAACTTTTTGTAACAATAGCCATCACTATTCTACTCTTAATTTCCAGTCCTTGCTTATTTAACATGAAGTTTAAGCACCAATGATTTGCTAATGCCATTGTCCTCTTTTCCAAACTATTAAAAGATGATAGCTCGTCAAACAAAACCCATCTTTCTATGTCTCCTGTAGATCAGTCAGAGTGAGAATTTTGAACCTTGGTTAGGAAGAACAATGCTCTCATCAGCCTAAAACAGTTGTAAGAAAGTGGACCATGCCCTTCTGCACCCCTTAAGAAAAAGAAATCAGCAGGTCAGGAGAGCAGCCATGCTGTGCTATGTCCACATCAAACCTCCAACTCCTCACCAGTTCTGTACTTTCCCTCAGCACAGGACCACAGAGGCACCAGACAAACAACCCATTGACCTGACTGAGGGTGAGACCAATGCCTCAAAGACTAGCAGTTTCAGAGAGAAGTAATGGGTGAGCAAACAATACTATCCTCACAAAAAGCTCACTGATATTGTAAACTGCAAAAGCAGTGTGTCTGTGTTGCGGGGGAGGGGTTACTCCAAGAGTGACTTCGCAATAAGATTGAGTTGGAGAGGTTATCTAGTACTCCTGTGATATTGCCAGAGAGTATTTAATCAAGTGCCATTTTTGGAAGGAGTTGATTATGTTGAACTGAGCCAGAAAACAGCTACAGCTTCACTCCAGGGTTTTCTGTGTTAACCCTACTACAGTGACTGGGGTGAGACACGACTATGGGAGACAGGTGTGGAAGAGTGTGAGCTAGACATACATTCCCTGAGGTGTTCAATCTCAGGCCAAGAAGGGCACAGAGTTCCACAGTTTACAGTGGGAGGCCTGGCCTGGAGTGTGTGGCTTTCAGATCTGAAAGTGATGACATCATGTTCAGTGACCTGCTTGAGCCCCACCTTACAGCCTATATCAAGCAGAGACCCATGGTCTCACTGTGTCCTCATTTACCAACAATGTCAAAAGTTTCAATAGAATAGGTACACCAGATAATGTGAGCATTAAGTAGAAGGGAAAGAAAGGGAATGAGCAGGAAGAAAATAATGCAACAACAGGAGTAAGTCAGTACCTCTCCACAGCAGCTCTCAATGTGAATGCTCTCAATTCCCCAATAAAATGACACAGGTTGATAGAATGGTCAAGAAACACAATCCAACAGTTTTTTTGTATACAAGAAACACATTTAATCCAAAAAGAAATTTATAGAATAGTGCCATGCATGGGTCGCTGCTGGACAGGGGACATCCAGAGCCAAGCCTTTCCCCATGGGCCTCTGCTAGCAGGGCAACAGCCAGATCCCAGCTCCTTCTGGCTTGCAAACTGGAAAACAAGAAGTGCCAATCCCCCTCCCCCATGCGACCCGCTGATTCAGAAAAACACAGACTCTGATGATAGCTATCAAGGTGAAACGCAATTAGATGCCTGTGGTGCTGTGGTATTACATTGACCTTGCAGGTCTAGGGCCAGTGGTCTGATCATCTGTTCAGAAGATAGCAGTGTGCAGCATGGCATCTAGTGGGGGTCTCCTTCTGAGGGTGGTAGCCATTGTTGATTCCCTATAGTATCATGCTAAGTCCTATGTTGTTTATTGTTTTGTTGGGTTGGGTTTTATTCTCTTTTGCTTTTTTTGATTATGTTATATCTGCTGGCATGGGTAACTATTTCAAAGATAGTAAGACATATATGGTAGCCATTTTGAATTTACTATTGTCTTGTTTTGAAGCTCTTTATTGTATCCATTGTTTTATTTTTACTTTTTCTATTCTATTCTGTTCTGTTTGATTTCTACTGTGTCTAAAAGTATCTGCAGCTATTTTGAAGACAACAAAAAGCATTATAGTAACTATTGTTGATTTTGTAATGTTGTGAAGTCTTGTATCACTTACTCTGGTTTGCTCTGATTGGTTTTATTCTGTCCTATTTTCCTTCATTTTATCCTCTTTAAAATAAAAAAAAATTCATAGACTAAAAATCCAAGGATGGAAAACAATATTCCAGGCAATGGAAACCCTCACCCCCAAAGTAAGAGTAGCTATCCTACTTTCAAACAAAGTAAATTTTAAGCCAATACTGATCAAATGAGGTAAAGTGGTTAAGGGAACAATACAACAGAAAGAGATAACAATGATAAACATACATGCATTGAATAACAGTCTACCCAACCTCATAAAACAAAACTACTGGACATGAATGATCAGGTTAAACACAATACAGTTATTGTGGGTGACCTCAATACTCTACTATCACAAACAGACACATCAGCTAGACAAACAAGTCAACAAAGAAATATCAGAGTTCAACAAAACCTTTGAGCAAACGTATTTAATAGATATCTACAGAGTATTCCACTCAATATCACCAGAATACACATTCCTCTCAGTAACACATGAAACTTCATCCAAAATAGCCCACATACTAGCCAATAAAACATACTTAAGTAAATGCAAAAGAGTATCAAAATTATACCATGCGTATTATCAGATCATAGTGCAATGAAACTAGAACTCAGTGACAAAAAAAAAAAAATCAATAGGTCACAGAAGAAATGAAATAGTTGTAAAAATTAAATAATACCCAGTATAATGTATAGGACAAAAGTAGTCTTATGAGGGAATTATATAACTGTGAAAATAAATAACCTAATAATGTACTTCAAGATCCTAGGAATACAAGAACAATTCAAATTCAACACTAGTACAAGGAAGAAAATTGTAAAAATTTGAGCAGAAATTAATGAAATGGAGAATTAAAAAAAAATACAAAGAGTCAATGAATGGAAGAACTGGTTTTTCAAAAGTATAAACAAAACAGATAAACCCTAAGGTAATCTTACAAAAAAAAGGTTAAGACCCAAATCAATAAAATTTGAAATGAAAAGGTGAAATTACAAAGGACACTGCTGAAACTCAGAATATTAGCTACTACTTTGAAAACTTCCAAAAAAATTAGAGAATGCAGAAGAAATGGATAGAGTTCTAGAAACACATGAAATAGCAAAAGTGAACCTAGAAGACTTAAGCAACCTGAATAATCCAGAAAGGGTCAAAAAAATTAAAACAGTAATAAAACACCTACTGTATCAGTCAAGGTTTACTAGAGAAACAGATATAATATGAGACAGACAACTTTTTAAGAAATGACAAGATTGGCTTACACTGGTCAGCCACAAAGTTGAAGGAGGAAGCGTGCAGAGGGTGTCTGTGTGCTAGAGATTAAAGGGTCCGGCCCAATGGCTGAAGCTTACTGCAGTGTCCAATGCAGGTCTGTGTCAGAAGGCCAATGGGTCTATGATGGAACACTGAAGAGTTTACGACGAAGGCTGAAGAGTCCCAAGCAGAAGTTGAACAGTCTGTGCCAGGAGATGACATCCAAGCTGAAGGCTTAGACTGGAGCTCCTCTGAAGAAGCAGCCACCAGTCCCTCCTCATGTGTCTTTTATTGTATGCAGGCTACTCCCCTGGGGTGGGTGTAGCACTCACACCATCTGCCTGCCCTCCTCTTGCACAGGATGAGGATGTTACAAACCTGAGATGTTACAAACTAGGGACCCTGGCCTCATGCTGAATCGCTTAAAGTTCTGACCTTCTCAAATTGACACAGTGAATAGCATTGTTCTCTACACCCCAGGATGTAGAGCTGCTGAGTTTCTTAGTTAAGCATCTAGACTTCTCAAGTTGACACAATGTACAAACCATAACACCTACCAACTAAGAAAAGCCCAGGCCCTGATGAGTCCATGGCTGAATTTTCTAAGAACTTCAGGGAAGACATAATATCAATACTCCTCAAACTCTATAATGAAATTGAAGGGGAAAGAGTACTCCCAAAGTCATCCCTGGAAGTTACCATTACCTTCATTCCAAAACCAGACAAAGATTCAACCAAGGAGAACTTCAGGTCAATCTCTTTAATGAATATGAATGCAAAAATCATTAAAGATACAAAATTAATGCAGCAAGTCAGTAAATGCAGAAACAAGGCAAAAATCACATAATCATCTCAATAGACACAAAAAAATTCTTTAACAAACTCCAACATCCATTCAAGATTTTAAAAAAAAGAAAAAATTCTTTAAGAAAGTAGGTGTAAATGATTTTATTACATATTAAATATGATAAAAGACTTTTAGGCAAACCCACTGCCAACATCATAGTAAAGAGGGAAAAAAATGAATACTTTTCCTCTAAAATCAGGAACAAGACAAGGATGTTCATATCACCACTTTTGTCCAACATAGTTTTAAAAATATTAGCTAGAGCAACCAGGCAAGAGAAAAAAATAAAAAGATTACATGAAAGAAAAGAAGTTAAATTATCATTGTTCACAGACAACATGATCCTCTTCATAGAAGACCCAAAAAATTCCACCAAAAGGCTCCTAGAAGTGATAGCCAAGGTCAGCAGTGAAGCAAGATGCATGATCAAAACACAAAAATCAGTAACATTTCTGTAGGCCAATAATGAACTCATTGAGAAAGAAATTAGGAAAACCATTCATAATGGCATCAAGAAAATTAAATATTTATTTTTATTTTATTTTGAAGAGGATAAAACCAAGGAAAATAAAACAGAATAAAACCAATCAAAACAAAACAGTGTAGGTGATACAGAGCTTCAAAACATTATGAAATCAACAATAGTTACCATAATGCCTTTTGTTGTCTTCAAAATAGCTGCAGATACCTTCAGGCATAGTAAAAATCAAACAGAACAGAATAGAATAGAAACAATAAAAAAAAAACAATGAATGCAATAAAGGACTTCAAAACAAGACAATAATAAATCCAAAATGGCTACCAAAATATATCTTACTACCTTTAAAATAACTGCTTATGCCATCAGATATAACAAAACCAAACCAAACCAAAGAGGATAAAACCCAACCTAACAAAACAATGAAAACGATACAGGGCTTCAAAACAAGACAATAGGAAATCAACAATGGCTACCACCCTCAGAAGGAGATCCCCCCCCAGATGCCACACTGCCCACCACTATCCTCTGAACAGATGATCAGACCACTGGGCCCAGATCCTCAAGATCAGTGAAACACCACAGCACCACAGGCATCTAATTGCATTTCACCTTGATAGCTATCATCACAGCCTGTGTTTCTCCAGGTCAGCCTGTTCCCTATGGGGGTGGGGGGTTAGTACTTCTGTGTGCCAACCCATGCGCCAGAAGGGGTTGGAGTCTGGCTGTCTCCCCGCCAGCAGTGGCCCACACATGGTGCTGGTTTGCAGGGCGGGGCTTGCTTCTTGGTGAGGCCTTGTTCTCTCCCCCTGCAGTCTGCCAAGAAAATTAAATATTTAGGAATTAATATAACAAAGAAGTGAAATACCTTAAAATGAAGACTTCAGCACTCTGAAAAATGAGATCAAAGAGGACATCAGAAACATAGCCCCTGCCCTTGAATAGGCAGAACCACTATAGTTGAAATGGCCATACTTCCAAAACAGATATACAAATCTAATGTGATACCAATCAACATACCAATGGCATTGCTCATAGATCTAGAGAAAACTATCCTTAGTTTCATATGGAACCAGAAAAGATCCAGAATAGCTAAAGCAATCCTGGGTAGCAAGAACAAAACAGGAGGCATAAGAGTCCTAAATTTAAAGTTATATCACAAAGCTACAGTAATTTAAAATAAAAAAAAATGGTACTAGCACAAAAACAAACATATGGATCAATGGAACAGAACAGAGGGAGTGTAAATAACCCCAGACACATTCAGCTATTTGATCATTGACAAAGGGGCCAAAAACACACACTGAAGGAAAGATAGCCTCATTAATAAATGATCCTGGGAAAATTAGATATTCATGTACTAAACTAAAATCAAAATGAATCAAAGGTCTAAATGTTAAAACAGAAACAATATCTGCTGGAATATAAAATACATAAAACTCTTGGAGAAATAGGACTTTATGAACAGAATCCCAATGGCACAATAAATAATACTAAGAATCAACAAATGGGATTATATCAAATGAAAAAGTTTCTGCACAGCAAAGAAAACAACCAAAAAGTGAAGAGACAACCTACAGAATGAGAAAATTTTTGCCACCTGTTCCTTAGACAAAGGTTTAACATCTAGAATATATAAAGAACTTAAAAACAGTATCTCATAATTAAAGACCCAGTGAAAAAATGGGCAACTGCAATGAATAGATATGTCTCAGATGAAGCAGCAAAAATGGCCAATAAATACATGAAAAAATGTTCAACTTTGCTGGCCATTAGAGATATACCCATTAGAATAACTGAGATTCCATCTTATCCCAGAAACAATGACTATCTTCAAGCAATCAAATAATAACAAATGCCAGTGAGACTGTGGAGGAAAAAGGAATCCTTCTATATTGTCGGTGGAAATGTAAACTAGTACAACCGCTATGGAAATCAGTGTGAAGATTCTTCAAAAAACTAAAATGAGGTGTCTTCACAAAGAATTAAAGACATCACTAAACTAGGTATCATTTTATAGTGATGCAAACATACCCATGTTTATAGCAGCACAATTCAGAATAGCTAAATCTTGGAAATGACCCGTATGTTCATCAACATATGAATGGATAAAGAAAATATGGTATTTATACACAATGAAATACTACTCTGCCATAATGAAGGATAAACTCGAGTCATTCATAGGTAAATGGATACACCTTGAGACCATGACGGTAAATGAAAAAAATCAGACAAACAAGCTTAAGTATCACATGATTTGTCTCATATGAATAACTGAAAAAGAAAATCTTTACTATAAATACTTTTTAAAAACTACAACTTTCAGAACCCAATTGAAATTACCTATCTATTTTGGCATTCTGTTGACTAATTTGGGCACCTTTCCTTCAAGAAATATCATACCTTGAATTCCTCAAGAATACTCTAAGTCCATAAATTGGCTTAATTTTAAAAAGTAAAGAGCAAGAAACTGATCCTAAGATAAAGAAATAGTTTGCAAGCATCAAAAAATGGTTAAGTCATTTATTTAAAACAAAAAATAAAAACCAAAAAAAACCAAGGCTTATACCTGTAAAATGGGTCACAACCCTTTCCTGGGGTTCTACTTCCTTAAAAGAAGCATTCATCCTCCCATTTCCAAGAAAGAAGGCCTCCGTGTGTCTTGAGGGTTTAAACACACCGTTTCTTCATTTTGTTCTTTTAAATTCTGGTAATGAATTCCTTTATGCCCATTATTGACCCGTCCTGAAAATTGTTTCTTTGTGACAGGAGTCAGTGAACCTGAAAACTTATTCTGCGGGTAGGGTGGGTTGAGGTTCCTCATCTCTGCTTCGGGGACCTCCTCAGGCCTTGTACGGTGAGAGGTCTGTTAGCCCACACATGCCAAAGCACTCACCAGCCGTCTGCACCAGGCTAATATTGACAAGAACAATACTAGTACAATCATGAATACTGATCAAATGTTTAAATTTCCTGTAGTGACTTGTTGCTAGCCATTTCCCATGCTTTTACCAATGCTGCCTATTTTAAATTTCACCTCTGCTTTGTGAGGAAGAGAAGGTCTTCCTTCTTAGTTTCCTACATATTTAGCACATCCTGCATAGACTGATACGCAGAGTATTTGATATACATCCAGTAACTGACTGACACACAAAACTCCAGATCCTTTCGTAGGCTGTCAGGATAGTGAAAAACAGCATGGGAGTTCCTGCAAACTGTTTCGAGTGCTTCCAGGGGAAGACTTAGAACTGGAATTTCTTCTATTCACTCTCCTTGGACTCCTGAACCAAGGCTGGGCACACACAAAGATCAGTGACATGGTGAGCAACAGATACTTTTCCAGTCGGGAAGAGCCAGCCTAAAGCCTCATAACTTCTGGAAGGCTGTGCTGCAGGCAAGGCCTTGCCTGAGGTTGAAAGTGCAAGTCTGCATCTGGAGAATCTCACTTAGCAGCTCGACTCAGATGCTAAAGCCGAGCAGGCCAGTGTTCCCGAGCCCATCACTTAAAGGCAAGGGGCCGCCACGTTCCCATTTACTTCCAGCATCTGCTCCAAGGTATACTCTCAAAGCATGATGCCTTCAGTGTGGTAAACTTTGAGCCCTCAGTACTTCTCTTTGATGAGGGAGAATGGAGGAGGGTAACATGAGCCCCTCTTAGGAAAGCAGGCCCTTTAGCTGGGTGCAATGGAGTACACCTATAATCCCAAATACAGGCTTGAGGCAAGAGGATAGTGAGTTTGAAGCCCGGCTGGGCCTCTTAGTGAGAATTTGTCTTGAAAAAGAATGAAAAGAAAGGGAGAGAGAAAGATCAGAAAAGAAGGAAAGAAGGGAGGAAGGGAAGAAACAGGCCCTAAAATTACCTGGTAGGCATTTTCATCTGTTTGTATCAATTGAGGGTGGGGTTAGAACCATAGGTCAGACCTGACTAGGAGGGATACTCGGCTTCTGTTCCTGTGAGGTGTGCCTTTATCCTCTTCCTGGGCTCTGATGAGACTTGTAAAATGACAGATGGTCAGGTCTCATGAACTCATGACTTAGGATTATAGCTTTCCTTTGGCTCCTATGATGCTATGTTATGATTTTTGCTTTGCATAGTTCCTGGCTCATAGCTCCTTTTTTTTTTTTAATGAACAGGATATATTTATTGAGAGAAAGAAATCTTCTGTCTGAGAGAGAGAGGTAGAAGGGGTCCCGAGTGGGTTGCCAAACAATCTGGCTTTTCTAGGGACTTTTATAGGGTAAAACCTCGAGGTAAATTGGGTCCAAGATGGGGAAAACCTGGGAACTTGCAAGACAAATGGACATGAGGTGGGACAGAACTATGGTCAACCAATAAGATTAATTGTTCAGGTAAAATTGACCAAATCAGGGACGGATAGGGAAGTGAGTTATGTATCAAGGGAGCATTCTTAGGGATTAGTGACTCTTCCTGTGGGGGATTGGGATGGTCAAAGTGATCTAAATCTGTTTAGAAAGTCAATCCCTGTTATCTATACTTAGAGTGTGGCTGCATTTGTTTTGCCTTTTGTCTTGAGATCTGGCTCACAGTGGGAGGTGTCTGTCTCCTCCAGGGTCACAAAGACATCTGGTCCTCTGTGCCTGGCTCACAGCTCCTATAGCCTGTGTTACTTCCTATGTGATTAGAATAATGTTTGCGTTACTTTAGGCCTGATAATGAGGCCTCAGAAAGCAAAATCTCACTTTTTCTGATCCCCCCCATCCGTTCTCTCCTTGTATGTGTTCCTCTTTCTCCCCAAGACAAGACATAGAAAGATGTGGAGCTGCTGGTAAGAAATTCTCTGACCTGCTAACTTGTCTGAGAGCGCATCATAGCCCCCCCGCCCCCATTTTACAAGGGCTTTTGCACCATTCCTGGGCGGAAGGAAAGACACACAGACCAAGAAGCATCTGGACAGGCCTTACTGGGTTTCCCCTCAGTCTGTTAGCATTAGATGAGACCCTTTGTATTCAATCCTACACAGTTACCAGGCTTCAGTCATTCTATGCAGTGAAGTCTACATGAAAATCCGGGGGAACAGGATTTAGAGATCTAGATAGCTGAGCCTGCAGAGGCTCCTGGAGAGTAGTGAACCTAACAAGCCCCGGGGGCTCCACACCCTTTCCCACAGGCCCCTCCCTGTGCATCTCTTCATCTGCATCCTTTCTAAAATCCTCCGTAATAAGTTGGCCACCACATTGACCTGAGTTCTGTGAGCTGCTCTAGCAAGGCAGTTGAACCTGCGGTGTGGGTTTGGAGAACTCCAATTTATAGTGGACCAGTCAGAAGCATAAGTAAAGTGATCCTGGGCTTATAACAGGCCTCTGAAATGTGGGGATGGGAGGTGTCTTGAAGACTGAGCTCTCAACCTGTGGCATCCAATACTATCTCCAGGTAGGTAGCCTTGGAATTGAATTGAATTGGGGAACACCCAGGTGGTACTGCTGCAGAATTCATTACTTGCTGGGGTTTCGGGAAAAACCAGCATGCATGTAGTGTCAGAAGTGATTTGTGTTGTTAGACTATAGAGGAGCGATTGAGTTTGACTTTTGTTTTTCCATATTATCGCCAGAGCAGTGCATTAGAACCATTTGAGGTATGTACTTTGAAAACAGATTCTGATTTATTTGGTCTAGGATGTTGCCTGAAATTCGGAATTTTTTTTTTAAAGCTTTGTAAGTTAATTCTCAAGAGGTCGCAGCTGATCCAAGATGTACACGCAAACTCTTCTTAAATATTGTTATATATATCAGGTGCAGAGGTTCGAAGTCATGAATACCTGCATGTTTCTATGTGACTAATGATAAGCCATTATATTTCAGCCATCAGTTTGGTTATAACAAGTATTTTGTAAGGGTGTGTGATATTTGTAGTGTATTTTCTATGAAAACGCTGG
The DNA here is from genome assembly GCA_004365215.1 of Cuniculus paca. Taxonomy (NCBI): domain Eukaryota; kingdom Metazoa; phylum Chordata; class Mammalia; order Rodentia; family Cuniculidae; genus Cuniculus; species Cuniculus paca. Next base: position 11,821 of record RJWT010041591.1, read on the forward strand.
TAAATTTTGTCCACTGTAATTTTTTGGACCTAGATTTCTCAAGGGTTAATCTATTATATAGTGAGCATTGAGCTCCACTCCAGATGTGCTGTGAGAGAACCTGATCCATTTCTTGGTGCATCTTACATCTTTTTGTATTATTTTCCCCATAATTCTGATCTGTGTCATAGTCCTTATATTACTCTTTGGGCCAAATGAATGTGTTTAAAACACATTTATGTCATATAAAGTCTTTTTTTTTTTTT
>RJWT010041592.1:0-12282 GCA_004365215.1 Cuniculus paca
GAGAAAGAGGGCTGAGTTTAGAGGGAGACCATAGTCTGTAGATAGAAATGACTAGGAATGGGGCTTGGTGAATGGAAGGACTGCAGAGGTGAGGTCTGGGAAGCTTAAAGAGGAAAATTTGGGCTAGGCAGGTAGGGTCGAGGAAAGCTAGGCAGTGATCTAAGACTGAGAATTACTGAAGCACTGGGAGTAGCCACTAAGAATGTTTTGGGAAGAGTTGGAAAGGGAGGAGAACTGGGTGGACAAGACAAGCTTTGTAATTTTAATTTTAGCTCCTTGAATGACTTGTGTCAGACGAGGGAATGGTTGGGTGTAGGAGAAAGCACGATTAGTCAAGCGTGGAAGACATAGTTGCTGGAAAATAGAATGGGTTTTGAGGGATATTTGTGGTGTCAGGATTCTGGGGATTACTGATTTTGGGGGGAAAAGGTGATAAGATGCTTAGGAAGTAGTCAAGAGTGTGTACTGTTTTGTGGATTTTAGAGATGGGTTAGTAGTATTCTTGGGGAAAGGACAAGAAACAGAAACCTTAGGTTCTAAAAAGTAATATGTTAAAAAATGATCACATAGGAGATAAGGATAGATATGGTATTTTGACAGCTGATCATAGGAATGAAAAAATAATAATAAATTTTATCAGTGAGATGGAGGGATGACAACAATAGTTAGGAAAACAGGTAAGGAAACCAAGCATCCAACTAGAGAGCTGACTGATAAAGCAGAAAAAAGAGAAAACTTTGACAGAAGTTAGATTGTTATAAACGGGGTAGAAGGCTATGTATAAGGTAAAATGAAGATTACTTTGGCTTTGAAAGACAGGGTGGACTATAACAGATTCTTTGGAAAAATTAACCTGGAGTGTAAAATTCATGTAATCGTTATTTTTGATGTGTGTCTTAGTTGTGTCTTTCTTAAGCTAAAATTTGATGGTCCAGGACAACAGTACTCTTTGATACAAATACAGTACGTGCAAATACTAGCTTCTTATACCTACACGTATTTCAGACAAGTTTAACTAGAGCTGAACTTCCTCATCAAAACAAGTTCTCTAAAGATGAAGAATTGGGTTGGGATGGGAGAATACCATGATAAAGGGGAAATCTGCTCATTAGAAGATTGTATGGTTGTTAGTAACTTACCCTGTTTAAACAGATACTTTGGTTTCTTCAGTGGAGGTTAACTGCTCATATTGGAAAAGAAAGTTCTTTAGGTAAAATTCCTTAGAAAGATGCTTCTTTACATAGTATTATGAAGGAAAGAGCAAGTGGTGAATATTCTGTGGACTTCAAAGTGGCTTATTTTCCTTTTTTATTTGCCTTTGGTAAATAAGTAGGCCTTATCTAGGTCTAATGTTAATATAGATTCTCTTCTTCCCTCAAGTCCTAAAGCTAAAAGATAGCATAGAAATTATTTCATTTTACCACTATACCGTGTAGTTAAGGAACCTGAGATTCAAAGAGAATTCTGTAAAGTCAATGAAGAGGCTGGGAATAGTTTATCTTAATAAATGAGAAAACTGAGGCTCAAATATTCCTGATACTAAGGCTCTCTTAGAAGCTTAATGGGTAGTAGGGTCACTAGTGACTGAAACTTGGGTCTGTTGACTCTGATGCCTGTTGTTTTTTGGAATCATAGTTGTTATCCTGGAACACTTAATTTCAGTTATGTCATTCCTTTATATTCTAGGATTCAGTCTGTTCCCTTAGTCCCAATTTCAAAGCATTGTTTTTTTACCCTCATGGTATTGAGGATTAAACCCAAGGCCTTTGTACTGAGCTATGTTTCTAACACTCTGTCCCCCCCTTTTGAGCCAGGGTCTCACTAAGTTGCTTAGGCTGGGCTCAAACTTAACATCCTCCTACCTTAGCTTTCCAGAGTGCTAGAACAAAGCATCTTTATTTCACCTTTTGGTTTTTTATCTTTCCTTTTTTCCCACTCCCCCCTGCCCCATTCATTTCTTACTCTCAATTTGGGCCTGTTCCCTTAACAGTTTTCTTAGGTGGCTTACTCTTTCAACTATTTTTCATGACCTTGCCTCATTTTCACTAAACCTTACTTAGCTGTGTTTGCATATTTAGAGTGTATATTTAGAATTTATAATTTCTCTTGCGTTTCCACAATCCAGTTTTTCAGATTGACGTAGTAATTCCAGAGTATTTCTGGGTAATGTAATGATAGCAATTACTTTATTTTTTGTAAGTATTATATACCAGGCATTGTTACAGCAGCTTTATGTGTTTTTTTTCTCAAGGTAGATATTTTCATACATTCATTTATTTATTTTTATTTGATGTTAGGATTTGAATCCAGGACCTTTATTTACACTGACCTATATACCCAGCCCTTTTTAATTTTTGAATTTTGGGAGAAGGTCTTGCTAAGTTGCCCAGGCTGGGCTCAAACTTCCCATCTTTCTACCTCAGTCGTGGTGGTATTACGCACCATGCCTGGCTATTTCCCTGTATTTTATTAGTAAAAGAATTTATTCTCAGAGACTAAAACTTAACCCATCAGCGTGTGGCAGAACTAAGATTCAGTCCAGGTTTAGGTTCTAGAATCCATTTACTTTTCAGTACCCAACACTCCTGAGTAAGACCTGAGATTCTGGTGTCATTGTTTCTTAGCAGATATCAGAAAATGTTACAAAAACTTAGTGGTTTTGAATTTCTTTATTAAAGTTTTAGGAGTTACTCTGCTTAAAGTGGTTGAGGAGAGGTTCCCTCCACTGTTCGCAGTACTGAAGACTGAACCCAGAACCTCCTGCATGCGAGGCAAATGCTCTTGCACTAAGCTATAATCTTAGCCTGTTTTGAATTTTGAGACAAGATCTCAATAAGTTGCCCAGGCTGGCCTTGAACTTGTGATCCTCTTCCTTCTCCACAGTAGATGGAACTATAAGGATCTATCACCACACCCACTGAGATGAATATCTTTTGAAAATCACTGCATTAGTTCGTACCATTCACAGCTGGAAAACTATAGGATATTAAAGCCATTCATTATCCAACACATTTCTGGTTTATTAATAGTGCTACTTTTCTATACTCATATCTTACATTTCTGTAATGCTTTAACTGCCTTGTGTAAGTGCCTGTTTGTATTTTATGAGTTAAACTAGGATGAGTTAATATTTTAACAAATGAGAAAACTCAAATGCTCATTTACTTGTCTAAAATTACAAAATCAGTAAGTAGCAAAAACAGAATTAAAATCCAGGACTTCAGATTTTTAATCCGCTGTTCTTCATGTTAGACTTTGGTGTATGAAGTGACAAATGAAAGTGTGAAGCTCAACTTGATTTTTACATTGGTCAATCCATTTACCTTCTTTAGTCTGTCATCTTACTAGTAAAATGGGGATACCTCTGCTTAATCTCAGTGTGCTTTGAGATTGTGAGAATAATACAGGATAAGCAGGTAAGGTTCCTGATTCATAAGCTCTTAAGGAATGATAGTAGGTATTGTATACTGAAAACTGTAAGAAAGGTTTCTGCCTCATGAAGAAGCTTTCATCTTCTTATATTCTATTCCTTTCCTTTCCTCTTTTCTTTTCTTTTCTTTTCTTTTCTTTTCTTTTCTTTTCTTTTCTTTTCTTTTCTTTTGAGACAGGTAACTTGGATGACAAGTATACTTCCTGGACCTGACTAAAATCAGCTTCTTTTCCATCAATCCTTGTATTTACATTCATATCTGATTAGTTTTTCATTTAACTTTTAAAATTTATTATGGATATTAGATCTCTTATGACAGATTTAACAAGCTATTCATGTAAATAGAGAAATCAAGGGCAAATGACTTGCTTGAGGTCACAGATTAAGTTAGTAAAAGAATCAAATTCCAGGGTTTTTTTTTTTTTTGTTATTTCCAATTTTATAAAAAATAAGTTATAATTCACATACTATAGAATTTATGTTTTTAAAATGTGTAATTAGGGTCAGTGGTAGAACGTATGCTTAACATGTGCAAGGGCCTGCATTTGATCCCCAGCACTGGAAAAACAGGAAAAAAAAAACAAACCCAAAAATGTATAATTCAGTGGTTTTTATTATATTCATCAGGTTATATAGTGCAAAATGTTTTTGTCATTCAGTAAAGAAACTATGCCCATTAGTAGTCACTCTCCTCTCCCCCAACCTGTGGCAACCACTAATCTACTTTCTCTATGGATTTGCCTATTCTGCACCTTTTATGTACATCAGTGGGTGATCTTTTTTGACTGTTTCTTTCATGTAGCATAATGTTTTCGAGATTGGTTTGGTGTAGTGTATATCAGCACTTTATTCCTTTTCATAGACCAAATTTATTTCTTTAGGCATATACTGAATTTTATTTTTTCGTTCATCAGTTGATGGGCACTTGGGTTGTTACTGTAGTTTTTTGCTGTTATGAATAATGCTGCCATGAATATCTACATGCAAATCTTTTTGTGGAAATATGGTTGCATTTATACTGGGTACCTAAGAGTAGAATTGTTAGATCATGTATAAATTATGTTTAACTTTTTAAGAAACTGCCAAACTATTTTCCAAGTGACTTTTTTTCTGAGAAGCTTTGTATTAGGGCTATTTTCTGTTTATAAATGTTTAAAATATTTTTTCTACTTTGCTGTTTTGCTTTGTATACATTATTTGCTGTATTAAAAGTTTGTTTTTAAATTTAATTATTTTACTGTATTTAACATATATTCCTTTTGGATTTTGAGTCACAGAAGGACTTTTTCTTTCATGTTATAGAAGAATTCATATTTTTTCTCATAGTACTTGTGTACCTTCTTTTTTTTTTTTTTTTTTTAAACTATGTCTCATGTAGTTGAGGCTGGCCTTGAACTCACTATGTGGCCCCAGCTGGCCTCAAACTCACAGTAATCCTCCTGCCTCAGCCTCCTCAGTGCTGGGACTCCAGGTATGTGCCATCATGCCCCGCTGTAGCTTCTTTTTTTAAACATTTATTTAAAGTTTATTTTGATGTGCAAAATGAGAAACATCCAATTTTACCTTTAACTATAGGTTGCTCAGTTTTTGTTGCACCATTTAATAAAAGTCCTTTTTTTATTGTGTGAATGTCATGTCAATAAAAAAATTCCTTTTCTTCACTGATTTAAATGACATCTTTATCAAATGCTAATTTTCCTTATAAATTTGGGTCTTTTTATGGAATTTCTTTTCAATTGGCCTATTTATTTGTGTGCCACTACTGCACTTAGCAAAGCTGTATTAAAGGGTTTCAATAAATGGTAGGGGTAGCTTCTCCCTCGTTGTTTAGGATTTTCTTGGCTCCTCTTGTTTAATTCTTAAATAATAAGCTTTCTAATCATTAAACTAGTGCCAGGTTAAAAAAAAAAAAACCTCATAGTGTTTTCATTGGGATTGCATTAAACTTGTAAATTAAATATTTTTTATGATGTTGAGTCTTCCTTGAAGAAATATGGCATATTTCAACTTAGATGACTATCTTTTGAAGAAAAAGTATTTCAGACCCAATGTATTGGCCTAAATTGTATTTAATGTAACATTACTTGTATGTGTACAAAATAATAGGGATAGGTTCCTTATGTGTAAGGATAAATTCTGTATTACTGTTACATATTTATAAAACTTTACAGATTTCCTATTTAAATACAAGTGACCCTTGAACAACATGGGGGTTAGGAGTGCCTACTTCTCCCTCTACACATTCAAAAATTCATATACAACTTTCTTTTTTTGTGGTGTTGGTAATTGCACTCAGCACCATTCTATGACTGAGCTGTATTCCCAGCCCCATTTATTTTTTCAAGTTTGAGACAGTCTTGCCAGGTTGCCCAGGCTGGCCTTAAACTTGGAATTCTCTTGCCTCAGCCTCCCAAGTATCTAGGATTACAGGTGTATGCTACCAGACCTGGCCACATATAACTTTTGACTCCCCCAAAACAACTACTAAGAGCCCGCTATTGACTGGAAGCCTTCTCGTAATATAAGTAGGTTAACATGTTTTATATATGTGTTATATACGGTGGAAATTATGGAAAAACCTCAAAGATTACTTTCTGCTGCAATACACAATTGATTGGCCAGATGGACTGCTTGTAAAGAGATGATTAGTGTCGCACAGTGTTAAGCAGATGCTTGAAACACTTGAGCTCATTTCAGTGGCATCAGTAGGTGGGCACACACTTATTATAGTACAGCTGTATGTACAGTAAGGTTAATTGTATGCCATTATTACTGCATCTACATTTGTTTAAATTTCTTTCCAGTACACATAGATTTTGATAAACCTTTTATAATAGATTTGTGTAAAACAGATACATCTACATACTTTATGCATTTGTGACATACTCCCCTGTTCCCTTTTTTTTTTTTTTTTTTGCTGTTTCTATAATAGAAATTTTTGCTATTTCTCTTTTATTTTGCTACCTGGTTTTTAAGTTTTTTCAAATTTTGACATATCTTCAAATAAAATCTGCATATTAGTGGATCTCCACATTTTAAACCTATGTTATTCAAAGGTCAGCTGTACAACTAAATCTACAAAGATCTCCAGATTCAAATTAGCTGTGTTACATTAACATGACATAATCTAATTTGCTTTTATCAACTTACTGTGGTTTTTAGGATATTCATTTTTGGAAGGTGTGCTAGGGTTCATTCAACCATTCATCTCTGTCATTCAAGACCCAGGCTTTTTACATCTTTTCTTTTGCTATCTTTGTAATACTGGTTTTCTCTGTCCTTCCTTGTTAGTTGCAGTGCAATTCCATCTTATCTTTATCTTTCCATGTCATTAGCAGTAGGGAGTGGAATTACTGTGGTAGATCAGACCAATTCTGATTCATTCCCTTGAGCTGTAGGGGAGAACAAGAGATCTGCACTAGCTATTTCTGGAGTGAAGCAGCATCTGCTACAAATTCTGAAGTTAAGAACTGTGGAAGCTTGATCTTCCAACTTCACATTCCCTACTTTTTTCATTGCTCCACAGGTATGAAAAATGATCTCTCTGTCCTTCATCCCTTTTTAGCCACATTTGAGCACCTTGACATCACTTGAGATCTGAGCAAATGTTAATTGCTTATTGCCAGCAGATCTATTTATTGTGTCTCTCAAATTGAGTAACTATCTTGGTTTTGCTTTTAAACTGAATGAGCCCTTCCTGTTATGTTACCTGATGTTAGATGTGGGGAAAAAATACTACTAGATTGATAAAAAATTTTTCTCCAAGTTATAAAATAGCGTCTTTTAGAGAAATTTTAATTAATACATTTCCACTAAAAGGGTAGCCTGCTTATATTCCACACTTACATATTCCAAATACAGTATTGAGTACCAGCCTCAAGAGCATACTACCAGTATGTTTTGAAAATTGAGTAAGAGATTGTGTTAAAAGTTCCAGTCATTCTGAACCATACCAGAAGGCTGAAGTTGCCTCTGTGTATGTTCTTTACCATGAAATTTCCAGATAACAAGTGGCAAGTGGCAATCCCCTCTTTGCTACTAAGAAACTATGTAGCTCAGGTCAGTTATTTTTCTCTTTCTGGGCTTCACCATCTTGCTTTAGTGGGATACTCTGGCACCAGACATACTTGATTTTAAATCCAGCCTCTGGTGTTACCAAAAGTGGCTCTAGTAAGTTGTTTCAAATATTTGAGCCACCTTTAAAATAGAAATACTTTTCTTGTAGAGTTTAAAACCCTGCTTGATTTGTAATGAACACTTACTAGTAATGAACACTCCCAAACTATCACAGCCCCTGGTCACCTCCAGCTAGCTACTGGTTGCTTTGTTTCTATTCTTTTCAAAGTATTGCTAATAAGGACTATTTTTTTTTTAACAAGGACATTTAAAAAGTAGTGGTGGCTCCATTTAAATGACTGACTGAAACTAAACTTCAGTATATAGCCTCTACTACAAGGATCCTACTTTGGCAAATTTGTGACAACAGTGACTAGGCTGCTACTATACAGCTCATGAATAGCTCTCTTAACAGGTTCAGCAGCCTAAGTACGTTATTAGGCCTATTTGGATTTGAGATTTTTACTTAAAAATATACAAGTTGTATTTTTTATTCCTTGCTTTCTCAAAGTAAAAATTTCCTCCTTCCCTCTCTTCCTTCTTTTCTTAACAATTGGTCATATAATTTTGTTGGTTTTGTTTATTATGTTGTAGTAGACATCACATTGTAGGTGAGCAGCACTTGCTGTGTGTTCCCTTAGATTTCTGTGATAATAACATTTACCCTTCTACTTGAAATTATTGGGCAACTATCTGTTCTCAAGATGTTGAGGTTTTTTTTTTTTTTTTTGAGACTTGAGTCTCACTATACAGTTCAGGCTAGCCTTGAACTCACTCAGGTTGGCCTTGAAATTGTGGTGATCCTCCTGCCTCAGCCTTCTGAGTGTTGGGATTACCTATAGGTTTTCACCACCACACTCAACTGTTTAGCTTCTTTAGGATAGGGATTTTGTCTGAATTTCTCTGGTGCTTAACATTCTGGCTGTTTAAGTACTGACCAAATAAGAAACCCAAATTATTTAACTCCTTTTTTTTTTTTTTTTTGGTGGTACTAGGGTTTTTGGGTTTGTTTGTTTGTTTGTTTTTTGTGGTACTTCCCTGGTTTCACTCATGCTGTGTAAAGTGATCTACCACTGAGTTACATCCCCAACCCTTTTTATGTTTTATTTTGAGACAGGGATTTCCTAAATTGCTGAGGCTGGCCTTGAATTTATTATTGTCCTGTCTCAGTCAGTCTCCCATTAACCGGGATTACATTTATGTGCCAGCATGCCTGGTCTCATTTAGCTCCATTCTGTTAGGAAGACTGTTACTTCCCCAGTAGTTCCATTAAGATGGCATAACTAGACCTTTCTTCTGAAAGCTTATTAAACTGCATAGAATAATATAATTTCTGTTTTGTTTCAATACTAGCTTTTAGGTAAAAATGTGTTATGAATTCTTGTCACACCTAAATTTTAGATTTAAAATACTCATATGGTTGAAATCATACATATACTGTAATTGGTCCTTTTATTGTAAAGATTCATTTGTTAGTGTTACTTTATGAAAATTTTACACTTTATCTCTTTGATTCTCGAACCATTACTATAAGAGAGTCTCTATGAGCAATTACTTTCAAACTAGCCTTCATTTGATAGAATTATGTTTTTCTGCCTTTGCCCAATATATCTATTTTCTGAGTGAAGACTATTTCCCAAGAAGGTGATAGCAACACACTGGTGACTGCCAAGTGTAGGGACCAAAACAAGCATGTACTTTTTAAAGATTTTAATTTACTTATTATTTTTTAGACAGGGTCTCATTATTTAGTCCAGGATGGCCTTGGACTCATTTTGTGCCTCATGCTGGCCGATAACCCATGATGCTCCTACTTGGGCCTCTCAAGTACTAGTATCATAGGTGTGTGCCACCATGCTTGGCAAGCATCTATGTTTGTTTGTTTGTTTTTTTGAGACAAAGTTTCACTATGTAGTTGAGGCTGGCTTTGAAATCACTATGTAGCCCGTGCTGGCCTCAAACTTGTGGTGATCTTCCTGCTTCACCTTACCAAGTGCTGGGATAACAGGCATGTGCCATCATGCTCAGCTGACAAACATCTACTTTTATTTTTTTTTATTTTAAAAAGAAAAAATAATAAAAGCAGTGATTAAAATTTCAAAACAAGATAATAGGAGAGTGACAATGGTTAATACACTGCATATTATTATCTTCAAAGTAGTTGCTCAGATTATAAGATATAAGCATATAAACATAAAAGAACTGATCAAACAATAAAGCACAAACCCTTCTTTTCGATGAACTAATAAAAATTAGTAGTATAACTATCTTAATTATCATATTTATTTATTTTTCCTTTTCCCTTTTTTCTTTTCTCTTGTCCAAGTTTCTCTTTCCTTTTCAGCGGTTTCTTTCCCTTTTCCAGTATCTATTGTACATTTTGGATCTTATTTGCTCTTTCAGTATCTTACACTAGGGAGACAATATGATGTTTACACATGCAAGTCTGATTTATTTCACTTACGAGAATGTTCTCAAGTGGCATCCATTTACCTATAAAAGCCTTGAGTTTATCCTTCTTTATAGCTGAGTAGTACTCCATTGTATAAAAATACCACATCTTTTTATTTATTCCTTGGTTGATGGGCATTTGGGTTGTTTCCAAGATTCAGCTATTACAAATTGTACTGCCATAAACATGAGTGTGCATATATCACTATGGTACAATGTTTTTAATTCTGGGAAGATACCCAGAAGGGTAATAGCAGAGTCAAATGGGATCTCTAATCCTAGTTTATTCAGGAATCTCCACATGGATTTCCATAATGGTTGCACCAGTCTGCAGTCCCACCAACAATGGAGAAGGTTTCCTTTTCCCCCACAGTCCCTCTAGCATTTGTTATTAGTTGATTTCTTGATAATAGCCATTCTTTCCCGGGTGAGGTGGAATTTCAGTGTTGTTTTAAATTTGCATCTTGAATGACCACTGATGTTGAACGTTTTTTCATATAGTTATTTGCCATTTTTATTTCTTCATCTGGGAAGTGTATGTTCATCTCAGATGCTTATTTTTGGATTGGGTCTTTGAATTTGGGAGGTCTGATTTTTTTCGTTTCTTTATATGTTCCAGATAAAAGTCCTTCATCTAAGGGACAATCAGCTAAAATTTTTTCCCCTCTCTTTGGGTTGTCTTTTCACTCTGTTGGTGATTTCTTTTGATGTAAAAATTTTTTAATAAGGTGAGATCCCAGCTGAGACAGGATGAGACAGGAGGATCGCCATGAACTTGAGGTCAGCCTGGGGTACAAAGTGAATTCAAGGCCAGCCTAAACAATATAGCAAGACCTTGTCTCAAAACCCAAAAAACAAAAAACTGGGATTCACTCTGCTTTACCACTTAAATAATGGTGCAGACTTGACTTTATTTTCTTAAAGTGAGGGTAAACCTTATCCTAGAGAGTTTCAAGGAGAAAGTGATTATGTGTAGAATCATTATCTATATGGTAAAGTGTAAGACATATTTTGCTTTTTTTGCAGTATTGGGGATTGAACCCAGGGGCACTCTACCACTGAGCTTCTTTCCCAGCACTTTTTTTAGTTTTTAAAGTTTGAAACAGGATCTTGCTAAGTTATCCAGGGAGTCCTTGAATTTGCAATCCTCCTGCCTTGCCTCACTGAGGAGGTAGGATTATGGGCATACATCCCAGTGCCTAAGATACATTTCTTTTCACATTTAAAATAAAGTGTCTTTATAATACTGTTGGTCAGGTAACAATCCTAACTTGATTCCCATGGTCTGTATCTGAGTGAGCACCAAAATCAGCATCAAAGTACTCAAGATAAGTGTTGATAACTTGGGAGAAAATCTTGAGAGACAAATGTGAAGTACTCTTTCAACCACTAAGAACTGAGTGGTTATTAGGAGGAGTAGGTGTTCTGTCAGATGAGCTGAAGAGTGAGTGTCAGAAGTAAAATAGACTTACATCATTATAAAGCTTGCATTTGGGCTGGTAGTTTTAAGAAATGCTGTATCACCAGTGTTCTTGTGAGATGCAGAACAATATCGGTCAGAGTGATTCACAAGAGGGTAGGACTCTAAATATGAAGAAATTAGGCAGGAATATCTTAAGTATTTTATTTTGCTCACTTTTATACATATACATATATATTTGTAAGTGATATATGATGGATCTATTTAAGTATGACAGTTATTTTATATAAAAATAAAATGAAAAAAAATTTGGTATTGGGCAGTTGAACTTGGCCTTCACACCGAGCTACATCTTCAGCTCTTTTTATTTATTTTTTGAGTCAGAGTCTTCACTACGTCACTTAAGTTGTCCAGATTGGATTAAATTTGCAGTCTTTCTGTCTCAGCCTCCAAAGTGATGGGATTACAGATGTGTGCCACCATGCCTAGCTTGAAGTTTTTTTTTTATATAAAAATATAAAATGAATTGTGGTACAGTACTTGCATTATATTTTGTTCTAAGTGGTTCAATTAAAAGTGCCTGAGCCGCGTGTGGTGGCGCACTCCTGTAATCCCAGCACTCGGGAGGCAGAGGCAGGAGAATCATTGCGAGTTCAAGACCAGCCTGGGCTACAAAGTGAACCCAAGGCCAGCCTGACCTGCAGAGCGAGACCCTGTCTAAAAATAAAGACAAAAAAAAACACAAAAACCCAACAAAACAGAACAATAGTGCCTTCCATATACAATTTTTCATATATTTCACTAGCAACAAGATTGTGATCTACAGTTTTAGTCTTCCTTAATTTACTTGTAAACTTTGTATTTT